>APFE031123786.1:8717-30264 GCA_000404065.3 Pinus taeda | reverse complement strand
CAAGTTAATGTCATGGGATGTTGATTAGAACAAGGTTGAGTCATTTCACCTTCTAGTAATTTGAAAAGACATTTTTTTTTGGGCACTACGAAAGCGTTTCGCAGTGCCTATAGGAATTTTTACTGCGCTACGAAGTTATTTCATAGTGCCTACAAAAAGAAATTTTCAGGGCTGCGTATTAGGTTTTGAAAGCCTCTTTTGGCATGCTTGTTGCACCATTTGCTAAATGAAAATGTATTAAATTGATTGAGGTGAGGAAAAGTTTGGAAGGTGAGAGAAATCCCTCTCATGGAATTTATGAAAGAAAAATTTGAAAGTAGAGGAGAAAGAGTGCTCAAGAAGAGGTTCTGACGCAAGAAACCTAAAGAAGAGAAGATACCAAGAGGATAACTTGGTATGGGCGATAAGTAGCAGAATTGTTACAAAGAAAAGAAGGGATTCTTACATCTCACTAGTAGACAAGGAGAATTCACAAGAGGAAGAGATGAAGATGAATATTATTAGTCACAGCAAGGTTTTTAGAGGAAAGTCACAAGAAGAAGATGAAAATTGCCAAAAACAGTTAGACTCAAAGGAATAAGTGATGAAAATTTGAGAAGGATATGGTTGAGTTAAGAGAAAAACTCATTCATGTGAAACAATTTCTACAAGAAAGTCAATATGAACAAGTTATGGTTAGATAATGAGCAATCAAGAGGAATAATGGTGTTGATGTCTACAAGAAAGTCAAGATGAACAAAGTTATGGTTAGATAATGAACAATCAAGAGGAATAACGGTGTTGATTTAAAGAACAGGAAGGTCTGCAAAAACAAAGGAATGACAACAATAAGAAGAATTATGCCACAATAATTGTGTGTTCAAGAGAAGATTGAACAAGGAAGTAATGGTCTTTGTTTTTAGTTAATTGTGCACTAATTGATGATTACAAGTAGCAATGATTAATGCTTGTAGTTGAGGATGATGGCAAGGAACCTTGTAGTAGAAAGTGAGGAAAAAAACAAAGTTCTCAGAGGAAGAAGGTGAGAAATTGCATGTAGAAGCTAGAAGAGTAGAGAGTGCTCAGATGAAGATTACACAGGAAGGAGTCAACAGAAATACTAGGAGAAGAATAGGCATGGAAGAGCTTAGTATGGTATTTCCAAATAGGTTGGTGGAGTTAGCTTGTTGCAGTGGCTTGTGTGCAGTTCATCATGAGTAGGGAGAAGCTCATGGAAGAAGGAAATTTGTGACTACTAAGGGTCATAGTAAAGGTTCAATGAGAATCCATAATAGATCAAGTCAGGGAAAACTTGATAGAGAAGTAGCTAAAATCAAATTAAAACTAGAGATGATGGGAACTACTACAGAAATATGAGGAAGACTAGGGTTATAGATGGAGTGTCTAGAAGTAGGTAAAATGAAATTTGTTGCAGGTGAAGCTAGGATAGAAATCAAATGCTCAATTGGAGGAAAAGTTTAAGGGAGTTTAGTTGTAACCATGTAAGAACAACCTAAGGGTGATGAACACATATGTATGGATGATAATGAGGATGTTGTTATAGTGGATGAAGCAGATGAAACTTTGATAGCCAACTTGGAAACTTTAGTGTCACATGAGGAACAAAATAAACCAGAATTAAGTGAAGATTGTTTAAATTATGTGACAAGAGAAGATATGAAATTAGCCTTAAGACAACAAATTTTATCCAAATACTAAATTAGAGGATGAAATTAATAAAAGGAAAGTAGAAAGGTATAGTTGATTGTATGAAGTGGCAACCTATGACTCTAGGGAAATTTTTGAGAAATGTATTGTCAAGTTTGAAAAGTTTGGCAATAGGTAAAGATGAGAGTTCCCAACAAAAGCAGTAGAAGAAGGTACAAGTTGCTTAAAGATATGGTAATATTTTTTAGTTTCATTGTTCATGTAATAGTAGAGGAAGGTGAGGATATTTGCAGTATCCTAGAGAAAGGAGTGCTCGAAGGGTTCCAGATAAGATGATTAGGAAGATGCCAAAAGCCCAAACTCAAGAGAAATTTGGTGAGGTATCGTGTAGCAAGGTGGAGACTTGTTACTGCAGAGGCGTGTTGTATCTCACGAGTTGAATATGTTATCAGAAGAAAATATGCATATGTTCAGAAGGTCATAAATTTTTGTACCTTGGGAGTCTGATGCAGGTGCATAAATGGAGCACAAAATTTGATGAAGACTAGACAAAAAATTGACAATGTGATGGGATCATCACATGATGATCATGGGAGTGAGTTTAAATGTTTTGTTTATAAATTGTAAATATTTATAGTCGGAAGTGAGTTTTATTTTTAGAATAAGTTGGAGGGATTATTTCCTAATGTAAATGTAGTTTTAGTTTCCCTTATTTTGTGGGGAAGGGGAAACGATACATCTTCTGACACTTGGTTGTCCCATGTTAGCTTTATTTTAAAGAAAAGAGTGTTTGAGAATAATAGTGGGAGCGGTGTGTAGAGGAAGAGAGGAGAATCTCTAAAACAAGGAGAAGAGATAGAGGTCGAAAGAGGCCTGGGTTGCATTGTATTTCTATCTAATTTAATGTATATTTGAATCTGGTTGAAGAGCAACATTTTTATCTGCTTCTATGTCTATTTTTTTGTATATATACTATTCATAAAGTTTGATTTATTGATGTCTACACTAGTTGAGTCAATTTGTATTAAGAATCATAATGTATCGAGAAGTGTGGTGGATGTATGCTTTAGGTCTAAGTTGATTTTATGGTTCAAGTGAAATTCGGAGTTGAACATATTTACCCCTATGCGTATGAAGTTGTAACTTCATATTGTTGCCATAGTTGTAGTAGATGTGTTTAGAATAAATGTTGTTGGTACATTGATGCGTGTTATTACTGCTAGTATATGGTAGCATTGTATATGTGTTGTAGATGTTATGTGTTGCTAATATAAAAATTTTAGACCCTATAATTTGCTGAATAGTTTGATATTAAGAGTTGATGCCTTATGAATTTAATTGTTATGTTCGTGAGTCATGTATTACTATTTTATTGCAATTGTTTCCCAACTCATTGAGGAATTTCCTTTGTGTCATGGAGTAGTGTCTGTGTGGTTGTGTGAGATTTACAATGACTAAGTTTAGTTATAGTAGAACATAAAATTCCGATTTGGAAAGGCTGTAAAAAAATGACTCCTTGACTGTTTTCAATTGGAAAAGTTGCATGGTCAGATTGCTCATTTGTCTTTTTGGGATTCCTATTGCAAAGTCTATAAAAGAATGTGTGGTTGTGCCTAGAATAGTGGTTGCATGATCTCTGTTAGTGATTGATGTGTTGTTACAACATAAAACAGAGCACCCTGTTTTGTTGAATGTTGTCAAAACCCTTGTAGATTTGGGTTAGCCTTGGAAAATAGGTGAAGGACAGTAAGTGAAATCATTTATTGTGTCTAGGAGAAATTTAAGGTCATGGGAAGTTGATTAAAACAAGGATGAGTCATTTCACCTTCTAGAAATTTGAAAAGACAAATTTTTTAAGGAGTTATGAAATCATTTCACAGGGCCTAAAGGATCTTTTAACTACGGTACGAAATTATTTCGCAACACCTACAACCAATAGTTTTTAGGGTTGTTTATTAGGTTTTGAAAGTTTGTTTTGGCTTGTCTGTTGCGTCATTTTCTCAATGGGCATGTATTAAATTGATTGAGTTGAGGAAAGGATTGGAAAGTGAGAGAAATTCCTGTCATGGAGTTTATTAAAAGCAAATCCATATTCTCTTTTTGAGGAAAGGATACATTGATGTGTTTTGAGTTAGTCCTGGGTTATTGGTAGCCGGGGTAAACTGGTCCTCATCATTTACAAAGAGGATTTAGTGAAATTCAAGATTTTCCAAATTAAACCTCAATCTATCATACACAAGAGAACAGCTTGGCTATAATTTTAGGAGAGTGATACAAAGATAAGTGTCTTTTCCATTTAATTACGAAGCCTTAAAGAAAACTAAGTAAATGTTTACAAAGAATATTTAGGATAATCCAACACTTTTCAATTGAAACCTCAATATAAAATATACAACATAACTTTATGGCCATAATTATAGCAAAGAGAGATGAATATAGAAAAAAAAAGGAGTAGGAGGAGGGAAAGGGAAAATAAAATAAGTGTATTGAGAGGGAGAGAAAAGGAGGAGAAAGTATAGGAACAAAAAAAAGGAAGGGAGGTCAGGAATAACGGAAAGATGAAAAGGAACAAGTGAAGAAAGGAGAGGGGGGAGAAAAGAGGAAGGAGAGGAGAGGACAAGAAAAAGAATAGGGGAAGAAGAAGGTGGTGAGGGTAATATGAATGGGAAGAGAAGGAGGAGGGAGAGGGAGTAGAAGAGGAGGAGGATGGATGATGGGCAATAGAATGAGGGAAAGGAGGGGGCAAAGGATAAGAGAAAGAGGAAATTGGGGGACAAAGGTGGAGAAGAAGAAGAAGAAGGGAAGCAGGAAAGAAAACCTAAATCTCATTTTGTTCCAAATCTATAAATTGAAAAAACAAAGGAAAAGGAAAGAAAACGTAACTTCCATCTCCAAAACGCAAACCAAAATCCCAACTCAAAAAACTAAAAATCATCTCATGTGAAAAACTTAATCCCTTTTCCAAAACCTAAATTCCATATTATGTTAAATCTACAATAATAAAAAATAAGGTTTTAAAAAAAGCTATGACATCAAATGATGCCCCACAAATCTCTTCCATTTTCTCATATTTATTGTCGCCATAGATCCTTTTCAAATCCAACATGTTTTGGACCAAACTTTTATGTAAAAATGAAATAAGGGAGTAGCGAAAATTTTAAGGATGGAAATTTATCTTGAAGTTTAGAAACCTCATTGAATATTGCGAGCCTCTAATATGAAAATTATAAAATATTTGGCAATATCTTTGTAAAAACATTCAATTTTTTTATGTTTTTATGTATACTCTCTATATAATTTTGGCGATATTTAAGGTAAAATAATTTTATATTATAAAATTGGAATAATTATTTTTAGAAAAAATGGAAATTGGCCATTTTTTTTGGAAAACCCATGGAAAATTAGCCCACCTACGAATATTAGCCCCTAAAATTTTGCATATAAGGGAGCCCCCTTTTTCAGCTGATATGAAAATTGTACAACTAAAGTGACACAAATATTACCTTTACGTTGGCTTTTCATTTTTATTTTAACTTTGTGTCATTTTAGTGTCATAAAAACATACATTGTGTGTGTAGATAAAGAATGCATTGAGTATTATCATATTTACAGATATATTTGTTGGCTCAATGTTGTAGTAGTGTCATATTTTTCACATGAGGGCTTCACTCAATGAACCTCTGATGTATCATGTGTGTTCGTGGCATACTAAACAATACTTTAATTTGACTACATATTGGAAAATACCTCTGAAAATCACATTATTTAGCCCCATACCAATATGAGCCTAATACACTTTCCCAATTTAAAAATCCCCTACTTTCGTTAGATATTGTAGGTGTCCATTTTTTATTAACATTTTTTATACCACTTTATATTTTTTCATTAACTTTAGCTCCATTTTTTATACCTGTCAATATAAAAACCCTTTACCCCCTATTATATGCTCAATATATATCCCCCAATATGAACCCATGTGGTATGGTGCTTCTCCCCCAGTGAAGGCCCTATGATTTTTCATTGCTATGAACAATTATACACAATGTCAACATCAAAATAGATGAGACAAAAACAATTAAATGCCATTCTCACATCATGTAGCATCAATATAGCATCATAATAACATTTGTTGATAACTATTGTGTAAAATTTAATCTTTTCTTTTTGTTAAACAAACATGGACAGCGAGAAAGAATAGGAAAGATAAAGCTTGCATTGCCTTTTTTTATTAACAATAGATGTACATTTATAGTACAATATGGTGACCGTTGGGATTCACATCCCAAGGTCCCTTGGACTACTTAGTCTGTTCGGCTTCCACAGTAGCCCATTAGGATTAGGTGTCCAACATTCCCCCCCTTAATCCGAAGGGTTATGTATGAGTCCAAGAAGAGAGCTGTAATACACAATGTGCAAAAAATGCATGGAAACACTAGGCTGAATGTGCTCTATGAAATGTTGGTATAAAGGGCGGTGGTTTAAGGATGGCCACCAACACTGGAACCCTTAGTGCAGTTCCCGGAACTCTTCCAAAACTGGCAAGAAGTTGAAGTCCTCTGCTAGAGGAAGTGATCCTTTTGTTTTAAAGAGGGAAACCTTCAACCATAAAAGGGAGGTCTCACCCCGCATAAAAGGTAAAACTTCAACCTGAAAAGGGAAGTCTCAACCTGTGATGGTTTAAGGATGACCAACAACTCTGGAATGTTTATGCAATTCCTGGAACTCTTCTAAAACTGGCAAGAAGCTGGAGTCTTCTGCTAGAGGAAGTGTTCTCAATTTTGTTCGCGGAACTCTTCCAAAACTGGCAAGAATCTGAAGTATTCTGCTAGAGGAAGTGTCCCAGATCGCCAACTGAAGGCATGTTCAGGCATCTTTGTCTCTGGCTACAACTTTGAAACTGGTGTGGCAGGTTGTGGCTCAGGATCGCTTGATGTGACTTTGAAACTTGTAGATGACCGTCATTTCCCCCCCTGTCAGATACAAGGTGAGAAGATGGATAAAACTCAACTGCAAGACTGTTCAATATTCTGGAACAAGTTCTGACATGTGTTTGAAATATCTTCTTGGCTGTTGATGCCCATTTCCAAGAAGCGATTCATCCTAGATGAATTTTTGTTCTTGCAGGGTGTTTGTTTTTGAAGCATCTGTTTGAAGAATGACTAGTTTTATGACAGTGCTTACATGGATGAAGATCAAAACAATGATCTTTCAAATCGCCAACTCGATCACAGTGTTGGCATTTCACGATCTGTTGTTGTTGTTGCTGGTTTGGAAGAGGAGCAGAGTCTGGAACAGCTGAAGCTGAACTGTCATGAGGAGCAGGTGAACTGTCATTAATGAAACTAGCACTCTGAAACTGAATGGGTTTGGCATAGTCTGGAATATGAAAGGACAAGTCCTTGTCATATCCAAGACCAGTTCTGTGCTTGTTGTGGACAAGCTGTTCCCAAGGTCTGATAATGGGCTTGGGAAGTGCAGACTGAGTTTCTACATCTGCATGTGCAACTGCTACTTTGTTTGGTACTAAATCTGAATGAACTGTAACATGCTGCTGATGGGTGGTTGTCTCAATGTTCTGAACAAAAACAGGTTCAGAATGGTGTCTATTTTGATGTAGCTCTTCTTGCTGTAGCTGTGATTCAAGATGCAAAAAATCAATCTTTTCCTGTGCATTTTGTAAACATGTCTGAATTTCTGAGAAAAAATCCTTGCTGATTTTGACTGTATTATTCATATTAGAGAGTATTAGATTGTCCATTAACTCTAATATTGCACTAATTGGAGCCATTTTTAATCCTCAAAAATAGTGAAACAATGAGGAAAAGTGACGCAAGGTTAGGCCTGCAATACCCATGATCAATAATATCTAAAACATAGAAGAATGCATCCCAACATTTATCGAATCCAAATAACTTCAATCACTAGCCAATTCATACTTTCTCATTTCAACCTGCAGAAGCTTTCCAATATATGTTCAAATAGGGATATAAGCAACAATTTCGTCCACCGGAGAGCAATCAACTTTGGGTGTCGGCTTCAAATTTGTCTGCACATAAGAGTCTACTTCAACTGTCTACATATAATTGATTAAATCCTGACAAATTTCGTTCCACAATGACTGAACAATTTTCATCTCAGAATGACTATATGTATGAATGCATGTCTCAATCTTTGCAACCGTTGCCTGAAGGATTCTCACCACCGTTGATTCACAACCAGCACAGACTTGAGCACAATACCATTCATGACATTCAGCGGTTATATAACCAAGGTATCAGGGAATTCTGTCAGTTGCCTGCAGCAGAAGGGATTCCCGGAAGTGGCTCTTCACTTTGTCAAAGATGAGAAGACACGTTTCAACTTAGTAGTGGAGAGTGGAAATATTGAAATTGCTGTTGCTTCAGAGAACAAAGAATTTTGAAAGACTTTCATTTTTGTATCTTATTACAGGCAATATGGATAAGTTGTTAAAGATGCTGAGGCAAAGAGAGGACTTGGAGGATCTGTTGTCTTTGTTGCTCGCAATCGATTTTCCGTCCTTGACAAGATTCATAACCAAGTGATGATAAAAAATCTCAGAAATGAGGTGACTAAGAAGTGTAGTCTTCCAGCAACTGTAGATGCAATCTTTTATGCAGGAACGAGAAACCTTCTTTGTAGGTCAGAAGATAGAATACTCCTCTTTGATCCGCAACAGAGGATTGTTCTTGGGGACCTCCATACTCCATTTGTGAAATACATTGTCTGGTTAAATGATATGGAAAATGTAGCCTTGCTGAGCAAACATGCTATCATCATTGCAAGCAAGAAACTCGTACACAGGTGCACTCTACATGAGACTATTCGTGTTAAGAGTGGTGCTTGGGATGACAATGGTGTTTTTATTTATACAACCTTGAATCACATTAAGTATTGCCTTCCGAATGGAGATAGTGGCACGCGGAAATGCTAAGTTTCCTACTATGGAGATGACCAAGTGGTTTGACACTAACTACCACTACATCGTTCCAGATCTTGGACCAGAGATTAAATTCAAGTACGCTTCACACAAAGCTGTGCATGAATACAAGAGGCTAAAGAGATTGGTATTGAGACGGTACCTGTCATCGTAGGTCCTGTGTCATACTTGTTGTTATCAAAGACTGCAAAAGGTGTTCCTAAAACATTCAACCTTCTTTCTCTGCTTGATTCAATTCTACCGGTCTACAAAGAGGTCTTTTCCTCAGACAGTAGAACTTCGCAGGGTTCGCCGTGAATACAAATCAAACAAGATTTCAGAAGCAGATTACATTCAATCCATTCAGTAGGAAATTGCAAAAGTGGTTATGTTGATCAGCGAGATTCATCTGAAGAGTATTTGTCATCTCGTGAACCAACCGATGAAGGGCATTTAAAAATAATTTATTTGATAGTCTACACACAATCAATCACCAAACTTGTGACAGAAATACCCTTGCGAATTAAAGAACGATGTCATATAGACCTGCAGGTATTTCCTGGACTTGCAGAATTATGGTACTGATAAAAAATATTTTTGATTTGTGACAAAGATATCCTTCTTGACGGCTTCTATTTACAAAAACACCCCGTTATAATGGTCCACGACCTGTACGCAAATGAATGCATCTCTCCTCGCAATCAACACGATCCAAGTTATGACTTCCGGGAGTCACAATTCACTCCAGTGCTCCAATTTAACCACAAATTAACACCTCCTCTTATACTATAAATTAGTCAATTCCTTCCCTTCAGCCAATGATGTAAGGTATGAGATGAAAGGAGGCCTGCAGAGTAAGAACCCCGGGAAGCCAACGACAAGTAACGGAAACCACAAAGAGTGAGACAGGAAGGTCTGTAACAGGACAATTCAAAACCAAAACCGCTAAGGCAAAACCCAAAAACCAAAACTCAAATGCAGCCTCACTCAATTTAGTTTCGTTTGCGAGAAAATGGAGTAAAGTTGATTAAGATATGAAAAAGCAAAAAGCCATGATCTAGGGTGTGGTCTGCTATTTTGGAAAGATGAAGAATAGCAGCGTCCAGACAACATCGTATCGAGATGAATGTAGGCGTGCCGAGAGAGTGAATGCATGGCCAGATATCTGATGATTGTCAGTCCATGTATAAACATCATTTCAAAAACCATGTGTCAAACATATTGGAATTCACAGCTCATCGGTTCATACAAATGCTATCCCGCCAATACCTTCAGGCACGCGTTCCTCTTTCTCACATGTTTGGTGTGCAACTTCAGGGAGCGTTTCTCCTCTTAGACGTTTGGTATGTCAAGCAGCGTTTCATTAATGTCAGAACAGGTGACATACCAGCGTTTAGTAATGAGGTGCAGCGCAGGTGTGGCAGAGGTAGCGTACTGTATGGAGCAGGTAATGGAATATGGAGCAGATGTAATGATGCTCTTTTTCCTTTTAAACGTTTATGACGGTCAGAGGTATTCAGAAGAACAGGGAGGCAGATTTAAACAAGCCAGCACTATTCAAGGCAACTACACAGGCCACACATCATGGCTCTGATACCATGTTAAACAGACATGGACAACGAGAAAGAATAGGAAAGATAAAGCTTGCATTGCATTTTTTATTAACAATAGATGTACATTTATAGTACAATATGGTGACCGTTGGGATTCACATCCCAAGGTCCCTTGGACTACTTAGTCTGTTCGGCTTCCACACTAACCCATTAGGATTAGGTGTCCAACACTTTTTATGTCGTTGACAAACCCCAAATATCGGTGACCACTACATCCATAGAATATTTGTACCAAGAATATCTACTTGAACGGATCACTTCCTATAGGCTCAACCAAAGAGTCAGACCCTAACGGTGTCGAGAGAATTGAACCTAGGACCTCTCAATAACAAAAGTGGTTTAATGATATGAACTCGACCAATTGAAATAGTCCTTGGGGCTGAATAATTTTGTTATACTCACTATAGTTATAATAGTTGTTATAAATTATGTTACTATTATAATATTAAAATTCGTATTATTTTTATAATTACAATTATAATTAAGTTAAACGAGGAAACTGCTCTGTAACCCTAGCAGACCCGTGACCCTCCCATGAACTAATCTTAGTCGTGAACATAATCCTTTGATGGTAACAACAGTGCTGCACACCAAGGGGATGCTTGCCAGGTCGGGATGACAGAGGAAGCTAGGGGGGAAAGATCCCCTCCTACCGGGACGTCGCGACAGTGTATTCCTGCCAGAATCCAAGAAACCAGCGCAAGCATAGGAAATGAACCAGACTACTAGACCTGTTCTCGGGGCATGGTGGCAGGCTCGTAGTAGGGTAAAATTCTTGCGATGTGCAACAGAGAAACTGAGATTCATCATCCCGATGAACAAATTGGAGAGATACAGAAGCTTCATGAAGGACCACACGTTGATATGCAAGTTCATAGGAGTGCGGCTGACAGAGAAAGACCTTATCAAGTGGATACAATAGAAATGGAAACCCAAGGGCCATATCAAACTCAAGCTGGGAGCTAGAGGCTTATTTCCATTATAATGTTGGTCTGTTCATGAGATATTGGGAGGAACGTTATGACCCTGACAAGGAGAAATTCCTGGAAGCCCCGGTATGGGTAAGATTGTTTGGACTCCCAATGGAATTTTGGGACCCAGAAATATTAGAGGGCATTGGGAATATGATAGGAAAATTTGTCCAAACAGAAGAAATGACAAAAAGAGGCAAATAGACATCCTATGCGAGAATATGTGTATATATGAACATAGAAGAACCCATACTCGAACCTGTGGAGCTAGAATACGATGAAGAGGTGTGGCAGAAGACCTTAGACTATGAACATATCCTGTTCAGATGTCAAAGGTGCCATGAATATGGAAATTTATTCAAGGAATGCCGACTAAACATGGAGGAGATGGAGAATAAGGACAAGCAACAGAAGAAACTACAGGATGACAAGGAAGGTTTATAAGAAGTTAAAACTAAGAGGAGGCAACCGAAGGAACCCCATAACCCAGGAAAAGAACACCAAGCCCAGTCGAGTAGGAAAAATAGATTTGAAGTATTATAGGTGGAAGAAAATTAAGAAAGCGAGACCCAACCTATGGATTATCAGGAAAAAGGAAAAGAGAGCAGCTCTAGTCAAGCCAAACCAACACCCAAGTGGAAAGCCCAAGGAGATCTCGCAGATAAAGAAGACAAAGAAGAACAGGTAGGGAAGGAAACCACCACAACAGAAATCGACCCAAGTAAGGGAGAGGAACTTAGTATGGAAGAAGAAGTCTTGAAGAAATTGCTGAATGAATGGAGACACTTGGATGAAATATTTATTCTAGAAGACCAGAAGAGATTTTCCAACAATATCAAGCCAAGCAAGGATAGGGACAGGTTGATATTGCAGAACAACTGGGGATGCACTAGCAAAACCACCATGAGTATCAAAACAAAGCAAAAGGGGGGAAGAAAAGGGGTCGGAGAAACCTACAGGAATCTATACAGATTATGGGAGAAATGTTGGTGAACACAGGCAGGTTGGTACCGCTGTCAATGGTATACCAACAATTAAATAAAGTTTCCCAATGATAGTAACATCCTGGAACATAAGAGGCCTAAACAACCAAGGAAAATAGAGATACTTATCAGAGACACTAAGAAAAGAGAAGCCCCAATTAATGGTTCTTCAAGAAACTAAGATCACAGGAGGGAAACTAGACAAAATCCTACGTAAGATGAAATCGAGGTATGAAGGTATGGAAATAGATGCAAGAGGAAGTGCAGGAGGGATAGAAATTTTGTAGAATCCAGTAGAGGTAACTGTAGACTATTGGATAGGCATGCAACGTATCCTCATAGGGTGGTTCCGCCTCATAGGATATAAAGATTGGTTCTTGCTCTCTAGAGTTTATGGCCCGCACATCCCAATAGAAAAGGAAAATTTCCTCCAGAGTAAGGACTCTAAACCAAATACACGAGGAAAATTTATGGTTATTAGCAGGTGACTTCAGCGTGATAACATCGCTAGAGGAGAAAAAAGGAGGAATGCGAAGGGAGGATCCAGAAATGGAGAAATTCAGGGATATCCAAGAAGAGCTCCACCTGGTGGATATCCCAACAATTAATGATAAATATAAATGGAACAATAGATGGGGAGAAACAAGAAAATAACATCTCGTCTTGACAGATTCTTGGCAACATAAAATCTAATAAGAAAAGATGTTTACTATGAGGCATCTATCATACCTTGCGCCGGTTCGTATCATTGGCCAATTAGACTAGAAGTGGACATGAAACAAGGGAAATCAAATAGACCCTTCAGGTTTGAAGCCTTTTGGTTAAGAGAACTGACCTTCATTGAGCAAATGAAGGAATGGTGGAATGGGAGCAGGAAAGAAGGTAGAAATCTAATGCATACTTTCCAACTTCGACTCAAAGATATTAAAGGTAAAATAAAAAAGTGGAACAAGGAAGAGTTCAACCACATTCAACAGGAGCAGGAATTAATCGAGGCTAATATGAGGAAAGTGTAACAATAGATAATAAATGAAGGTAGAACCGATTCTCTAGTGGAGGAAGAAGGGTAGTTGATAAATAAATTAGAGGAAAGGAGGCAACAAGAAGAAATACTATGGAAGAAGAAATCAAGAATCCAATGGTTAAAGGAAGGGGAAAGGAATTCTAGGTTTTTTCACAAAGCCATGATTCAACACAGGCAGCAAAATAGGATCTTCTCCCTAGTCGATCAGTAAGGAAACCACCTTACTCAAAAGGAAGATATGGAGAACGTGGTAGTTCAACGTTTTCAAAGTCTACTCATGGAACCCAATCAAGACATGGTGGAGAATATAAACAAAATAACTCGGCATATTCTGCATCTAATGAGCAGGGACCGAAACATGGCCCTTCTAAGGGAAATCTCCAAGTCAAAGGTAGAAGAAGTCATTAAAGGCCTGGCAAAAAACAAAGCACCAGGCCCAGACAGGTTTATAGCCGAATTCTTTTAGGCTACGTGGTCGTTCATGGGGGATGATATTGTGAAAATAATGGAGGAGTCCTGACGCAATAAAAGACCGCACCCAGCCCTGAATTCCACCTTTCTTGCCCTCCTTCCTGAAATGGACCACTCGGAAGAACTGTAAGGTTTAAGACCAATAGCGCTCTATAATGTAATTTACAAAATCATGGCTAAAATCATGGTGAATCGCCTCAAACCTATCCTACCTTGATTAATCTCTCAAGAATAGACATGTTTTTTTAAAGGGAGACAAATAGTTGATGGTATTGTGATGGCTCAAGAGGCAGTACACTCACTAAATACCAAAAAAACCAAAGGGATGCTGGTAAAATTAGACTCATGAAAAGCCTATGATCGCCGGAGCTGGAAGTACCTATAGGGCATGTTCAAGGTGTTTGGCTTCGATTCAAGATGGATAATTTTGATAATGTTGATGATATGGACCCCATTTTTTTGAATCGTCCTCAATGGGACACCTATAGAGGCGTTCAATGCATCCCGAGGGCTCACGCAAGGTGATCTGATGTCCCTGTTGTTATTTATATTGGCTGCGGAAGGACTAGGAAGGTGTGAAAAAGCGAAAGTACAAAGGGATCAGGATACATGACTCAGAATGTGGGGTAATCATTTAAAACTGACCCACCAACAGCTTGTCATTGACATAACGATGTTTAGGCAAGCAACCGTTAGGGAAGGCAGAGGGCTGATGGAGATCCTAAACGACTTTATGAGCACTTCAGGGGTGGAGATAAATAAGGAAAAGTTGAATATCTTTTTCTTTAATATGACAACCCCATCGCCAGCCTTTCTAATAAGAATAATTGGATTCTGCTTTGGTAATATCCCCTCGCAATACTTAGGAATCTAGCTAAGCGACCAACAAACTAGAGTGGCAAACTGGAAGACCTTGCTGGCAAAGATCTAAGGGAGAATGAAAAATTGGACATTCAGATCACTGAATATGCCAAGTCGTGTTATACTACTGAGAGTAGTGCTCCAATCGATTTTGATTTACCAATTATCTAGCCAAGCGATGCCTAAAAAAATATGTCAAAGGATGATTGACATTTTCAAAAAGTCTTTGTGGCAAGGGCCCATAACAGAAAAAAATGGGCCCTGCTATCATGGAATTGGCTCAACAAACCTCTAAAATAAGGCGAGTTAGGTCTCAGAGACCCATACATTCTCAATTATGTCATGGGGCAAAAGCTCTGGTAGAGATGGATTTGGGGAGGAGCAGATCTATGGAAGGGAATATGGGGGAGGAAATATGGAATGTTGAGTTCGATTGAAGGAAGGCTGAGAGTCCAGGAAAATATTAAGGGATTGACCATATGGAAATTTGCCTCAGAATAGAGAACTGATAAGAACTCATAGCTTCTAGGAAATAAGGGGAGACAAAGAAAAATTCTGGGATGAGGCATGGCAACAGAGAGAAAAACTCCACAACAGACCAGACCTAGGAGTAGTATGTCATACACCAATAATCCTACACATCATACAATGAAAAATGTTTGGAGCTTGGACCGAGGAGAATACTGGAGAAAATGGAAATGGAAACAAGATTGGTCAAGTGCTCCTGAATCCACCCAATGGGAGGTTTATGAGAAAGAGATGGAAACCTGGAAAATTGCAATAGTGGAAGGGTTGGATATAATAAGGTGGGGGTATAAAATCAAAGGGATGTTTATGATTAAAGAGGACTATCATCTACAAGTAGTGCACCACCTGCAATAGGGGACACAGATATGGGACAGAATCTGGCAAGGAAAGTCATGGCCAAAAATCGCTTTCTTCATGTGAATAATTCGACATAGGAGAGCACTTACTTGGGACTAACTTCAGATAAAAGGTTTGCAGTGACTTTCGATCTGTAGTATCTGTGCAGAACAAACATAAATAATGGAACACCTGACCAATGCCTATAGGTACAAAGAAAACCTATGGAGAAACCATGAACAACTCTTTGGAGTCAATGTCAAGAATCAAATAAGTATGAAAGCAACAATAGGCCGGAGAAGAAAGCCTTACGAAAACCCCATTCTGAATTGTGCCTGGATAATATCATTAAGATTCCTACTATTGGTAGTCTGGAAGGAAAGAAATACAAGAATATTCAAAGGGGAAAAGAGACTAGAAGTAGAACGATGGAAAATGATAATCAAGAACATAAGAGAAACGATCCTTGTTGAGAAATGGTATGCGGAGGACTGGGGAACAAAATCCATAGGAAGAACGAATAATGAAGGGACTAAGATTAAAGCCAAGCATGTTGATCCCTATCGTGTGGAAACAACATCCCCCTCACTACAAGTCTGTGAACATATTCACTTGGCCTCAGAAAGATTTCATTAAAATCAACTTTGAGGGAGCTGCGAAAGTGAATTCGGAGGCAGCGGGGACTGGAGGACTGTTCAGAGATGAAAAAGGAAATACCATCCGACTATTTTCCATGGATTGTGGCACAGCGAGAAACAATGAAGCAGAGCACCAAACATTTAAGCGGGGATTGGAAATTGAAACAAGGGAAAGGTTTTAGAGGCTGGAGGTGGAAGGAGACTCGAAACTGGCAATAGACATGGTGAAAAAACTTCAACAAGGAACCTCATGGGATAAGATCAGCCAAAATTGGTGATGGCAAGGCTCATCCAAGAGGTTGGAAATCTAATTAGGCAGATTGGCTACATTATCCCGACACATGTCCGTAGATTAGGTAACATGGCAGCAAATAATGTCGCCAACTAGGGGTGCAGGCAGATAGGTAGAAACCTGGATATAAGGGGATAAGAATTAAGAGAAATGGAAGGGATGAGAAGGCTAGACGAGATTTTAGGAAAAGACAAGGAGAATGGAGAAAAACCATGAACGGGGTGTGGTAGGGGAGAGGTGGAGACGACATACGAGGTGGGCCAGAGGGGATGGGGGACAGAGGCGCTAGAATCCAACCAGCTGGGCCAAAGGAAAGATGGGGTATTGGAAAGTGGGAGGATACAAAGGCAGGTGGGGTAGCATGTAGGACACAGTAGGGCAGTTGACGACACAGAGATAATAAAGGTGTGTCCAAGGATGGAGGGGAGAGACGGAGTTTTAGGGTTAGTGAGAGGGCAGGTAGACCAACGATGACAAGTGGCACGACGACAAAAGGAAACCCACGGTACGAGCAGTGAGCAGCACAGGTGGAGTAATGCAAGGTAATATTGGAAGGGTTAGGGAAACCTCGTTCCGAGGAAATTGAATGAAGGAATGGGTGGCAGGAAGAGGAAGAGGGCACGTGGGGTACTGTATTGAAGTTAGGCAGGGTAGTTGGACAAAGCAACAAGAAGCTAAGGCAGCCGTGAGAAAAGGCATTTGCATGTAGAGGGACAAGGTGAAAGAACGTGTAATGGAAGGTGGTGGAAGCAAGCTAGAGGACGTCGAGAGGAAAATGGGTTTCGTCGGCAAGCATTGGTATGTCATTTAGATTTCATTTATTGCTTGCATCGCATAAATGAATTTAACAGAGGAACTTGGGGTGAGGGCTGAGGGAAGTCAAGACTCAGAATGAGTCGAGACCTAGGTTGCGTGGGAATCTAGCCTGGTCAACTCGAACGTCTATGCCTTGAATATTGTCTGAGTGAGGGGGCTCGAGAAAACTATAGTGCATCTCTGGGTAGATAGGGACCGAGGGAACGAGGCCTGATGGGATGCCCAATGGGAATTCTAAAATGTTGCAAGTAGGAAACCGCCACTGCGGTAAGATGGAACCTGAGGCAGGGGAGGGAAGAAATCATTATAATGGGAGGGGAGAACGGAACCATCATGGACAAAGCAACAAAGTTGTGGTTCGCCTGGCTCGAACTGAGCCCAAACCCGCTTGAAGGTTGTAGGCCACGAGGGAATATCAGGGGTAGCATCCGAGTGAGGGAACTAGTGAGGATAGATTCCTCATCCAGATCATCAAACACGACCCTGAATACATATAAGGAAGCCCAAAATGGGACACCTACAAAACTGCTAATGCTGACCCGCACTATCCTGTCTGTTGGGGAGGGGATAAGTAGAGATGAGAGGAAATGAAAGGCTAAAGCTTGTTTGTCTCTGAGAAGGAAGGGGGGAAATTGGGGGAGAAAGAGGGCAACCACAAGTCTCCAAATCCGGAGCGGGTGGACAAGCCCGAGTCAAAGAAACTTAAGACCACTTTGTGTAAAAGATTTCTGACTTATAAAGAATTTTCTTTTGTTAATGTTTTAGGTATTAAAGAAACCAGTGTGCAGCACCACCTAGAGTTCCAAATCCATTATCGTGCTCCAGCAAGAAAGCAGGTACTACTGAGCTATTTGGGAAAATAAATACAATGCAGGAAAGAAGACAGGATGGCAAAAGAGGGAAAAGAGGCAGGTAAAAGAGGAACTAGAGGAACAGGTAAGGCAAGGAAAAGGACCAAGGGGGGAAGCAACGTCCAACAGAGTTCTAAACAAAAGAAGCAGAAGGACTAGGAAAGAAAACATGGAGACAATATATGGCTGGCAATCCACCAAAGGTAAGAGCTCAAATAACAGAGTGGGAGAGGGAGCTTAATGACAATATAACCAATCAGGATATAGAGACAGAAGAATGGGAAACTATGGTGAAAGATCCAGGGAACACCTGAGGTCAACACACGTTGTTTCGACAAACAATCCAACAATACTGGGTTATGAAGAACATAGTGGGCCGAGCAATGACACTATACAAGGAACACGAGGAGCAGGAGGAGGCCCTAACAATAGATCCCATCATGAAAGATCTTCATATAGAAATTGCTACAGTCCAGATACAAGTGTACAGAAACAATCTCGCATTGAACAAGACCGAACAAAGCATACAGGACATGAAGAGGAGCAAAATCCTGTGGTCCAATGCGAAAGCCCCAGCCTCGGTGGACTCATCTCACAAGTGAAACATGTCTCTAAACATAATTTTTTTAATATGTCGGTTAGCCTTTACTTTTGTAAGTTGAAGTTTATAGTAGATAGAACTGCAAATGTAGCCTGGATGGTGTTGAAAACTTTATTTAAATTGTGGACAGCATTTAACGTAGACAGGTGGCCAACAGACCTAGTTTCTTGTAGGTAGGTTGAGGCCACCTGCAAATTTTGTTAAAGACATTCTTATGTTATGAAAATATTAATAGAAAAAGTACTACCAAGCTTACAAAAAACAATAAATTACCATTATAATTATAATTTACGGATTGAAAGTGTAGGAGAGTCATCATTGGTTCTTAAGGAAACCAAGAAGTAAAACATGCTTGAGGGGTAAGAAAACCATGAACAATGAAGTTGAGGCAGTAGTCTTATACAAATGTCTCTTACTTCTTAAATCTTAAATAATTTATGGGAAATAATCGTTAGGGATTCTATAATTACTCTAAGAGAATTTAGAAATGAATCTATCCATAGAAACCAATAATTGGCTCTCTTGGAGCTCATCTAGTAATGATAGAAAGGGTCAATCTCGCAAACTATACCCACATATGATTAAAGATAACATAATAAACTTAGACATGTACCTTGTTTCTATGGATCCCACAATAAATTTAACAAGGTTGGACTTCTCAAATATTATTCTTGAAGTCTAAACTCCATAGGGAATCCATTTTCACTTCAAAAGAAAATAATTTTGTGTCTCCTCTACAATAATATTGTTTTTGTAATTAGGTCAATATGTATGTTTATTTTGGAATAAAATTTTTATGGAAAATTTTAAAATATTCTTAGTAGTAGTCACATAAAATAATGACTTGTGTCATTTTTATTAAGCTTGTTTTTGTAATCAAGTTGATAGGTATGTCTACTTAGGAATATATATTCTATGAAATATTTGACAATATTTTTAATATAGTCATATGTTAAAAGATGGGATTTATCTCAAAAGTAGTTATGTTTTTGTTGCATTTTTAATTAAACTGATTAATTAAAAAAAATAGTATATGAACGAATGTGATATGAAATGAGTTATGATTTTTTGGGCATGTAGTATTGTTAAGTATGGTATTGGCCAATAACATTATTGCAAAATCTATTTACAGGTTAAGAATATCCACAGATAAGTAACGATGAAGCTACACAGTTAAGAATCTTGTTATATTATTTTAAATGCATATATTTTTAATTATTTTTATAATAATAATAATAATAACAAGTCTTTGTTGCTTACTACCTTCCTCTTATGGAAAAGGTAATTGATAGCAGAAGTATAAAAATTCCCTTCATGCCCATGCATAAAGATCTTAATTTTTTTTAATTATTAAAACTTGTGATTTGCAAGGTTCCATTTTGTAAGCGACATTATAATATTTTAGATCTTCTTCAACTCTTGAATTTAGGTTTCTACTTTAGAATATTAAAACAAATTCTCAAAATATCAAAACAAATAAAATTTTTAATGTTTTTAAGCAGTGAGATGTTTATAGTTGAATTCACAAAGTTAAGATTCAATAAGTGTTTAGTTAAAACAATGAAATTTCTATTTTGCATTAAAATCATTTATAACAAAAATTTACACAACAAATGTCATCAATTGACTTTTGTTTGTTGTTTATATTCTTAAATAAACTAATGAATCTACAAATGCTTGTAAGTTTTTAGCTTAATTAATGCATCTACAAATGCTTATAAGTTTTTACCTGGCATTATTTGACAATATGATATTTCAATGCCTCATATTTCTCCTACACAAATTGCCCATAAAATCAAGCTAGCTATTAAAGGTATGTAAAAACTTTTGAAAGAAAAAATATTTAATATCATAAAATCAAGCTAAACTAGTAAAAGTAGGTAAACATGTTTCAAAGAAAAATATTATATAATATTAAAGGAACTTACAATTAATTATGAAAAGGCATGTTGATTTAGGGGCATACAAAAGAGTTATAAAGATTTATGATTAAGGGGATAATGTTTTTTTTTCAATACATTATATTATTTTGGAATATGTTGTTAGTAAAAAAATAGTTGTTTTTAGGCATTTTATATTTGTATGAAAAAAACAATAGAAAAACATTTATAAGTATTGGGAGACTTTAAGTTTCAATTAGAAATAAATTTATGAATGTAATTTTTTTTTCTCGATAATATATATATAATTCAACTCAAATGTTGACCACCTATATAAAGAAGTTTAATTAATGTTTGAAGGGACTCGAATGCAATAAGAGTTTAAAGGAAGAACTTAGATTGCATTGTCAAAAAAAATTATATTGATATAAGAAGTGATAGAAAATCACAAATGTGTTTGTTGGATTTTTCTATAATTGTTGCAATAGTATTGGAGTCCTAGTAGTAAAGTTTAAAAGAGATCTTGTTAAAGATTTCTCATTATAACTTAGGAATATTTTATTTAAGTAGTGACATAATAATTTTAGATGTTTTTCTTATATCAAGTAGATTATCCATTGTTAATATTATATATAAAAATGAATCTATATATAAAGTAATTTCACATTTAAAATATCATTCATATATATATTAAACCACCAAAAAAGAATATCATAAAATAAAATGTGATTGTTAAAATTTTTCAAAAACTTAAATAAACTTTTTAAATTATTTTCAAAAATTATACATTAATTAAAAGTCAAACATGAGTTTGACACACTTACTTAGAAATGAAATTTTCATAAATATTGAGATTTGATGTGTATACTATTATGACACTTGGTGGCATATAGTTATTTTTTTAATAATGAAAATTTCATAAATATTGAGATTTGATGTGTGTCATAAATATTGAGATTTGATGTATGTATTATTATGATACTTGGTGGCATATAAATTTTTTTGGATTTTTTATTTCTAACAAATTCTATCTATAACCCCATAAATTAGCCATTTCATCTATATGAGTCAATAAGAAAATAGAAATTCAAATTTCAA
>APFE031123784.1:0-14151 GCA_000404065.3 Pinus taeda | reverse complement strand
AGGGCTCCTAAGTCCCTAAAAGTGTTGATTCACTGCCTAAAGGAACAAGGTCAGTTGATTACATCATCTCCCAGAAGTTCTCCACTGAAAACTGCTCATAAATGGTCAAAACTAGACCATACTAAGAACCCAGTGCAGAGGGTGTGATGCATATCACCTTCCGAGTGTATAGGGTGTGATGCATACTGAATGGCTCCTCTGTAGGGTGCGATGGTCGGGAATGGACAAATGGTAGGGAAAAAATGCGAGGTGGAAGATCATGGAATCTTCCATAAGCTTCCCCTCTGACAATTGCCTCTATGTTTTCGACCAGGGATGAGTAAGAGATCATCATTCTCCAAGTGGAAGAAGGAACTATCACAGAGAGGACACTAATCAAGACCCCAAAAGATGACTCACCTCCCTATAATCATCTATATATGGATCTGTCATCACAGAGATCCAGAGGCTGGAATTTTGTATCTTAAAGAGAAGTGTTGTTGGTTTTGTGGTGTATATTCATAGTATTAGGTGATCTTTGCTTTGCTTGAGGTGAAGAAGGAATTTCTAGCTAGAGGATGATGCTGGGTCAAAACATATGGTTGTAATCCTCTTGCTACTTTTTATCTTAATAAAGCTATTCAAGATTTCCTCCATATTCTTGTATGTTTACTTATATATGCATTTCTATGGTTAACACACATCTGGTCCTGTGTTATTTATGAATATAGATCTTTCTTCTTCGATAGTAATATGTTCATGTGATTCCACAAGTGCTCTTTGAATCTGGGCAGACAAAGAAGAAGTAGCAAAGCTCTATCGGGAAGGAGAGAAAATCAAGCACAAGACTAAGGTTGGTCTCCTTGTTGCACTCCTATCTATTTTCATAAAGGAAAGCGAAAGTAGAGTTTACTTGTTTGTTTCTAATATAGGCACTAGTCTTAGTGGGAATAGTAGCATTCGAGTGTACACTATTCTCGATAACACTTCACAATGGGAGCTACACTTGGTGAACAATCCTTCATCCAAAATATCTCTAAAATTTTATTAATATAGGTTTCTTGAGACAAACACAAGATGCCTCGAAATCTATCTCTATGGATCTTAATGCCAATGACATAAGATGCCTCATCCATATCCTTCATATCGAAATTTTTAGAGAGGAATTTTTTCACCTCATGCAACAAACCCTTATCATTGGTTACTAGGAAAATGTCATCCACATATATAAGAAGAAAATAGATTTTACTCCCACTGACTTTCCGGTATATACATTGATCCATAATGTTTTCTACAAAGCTAAATGAAGAAATTACATTATGGAATTTCAAATACCATTGGCAGGATGCTTGCTTTAAACTGTATAAGGATTTCTTGAGCTTGCAAACCAATTGCTCACCATCACTAGAGGGGAATCCTTCAAGTTGTTCCATGTAAACCTCCTACTCTAGATTTCCATTGAGAAATGTCATTTTAACATCCATTTGTTGCAACTCCAAGTGAAAATGGGCTATTAATTCCATAATAACGTGCAAGGAATATTTCTTAGATACATGAGAGCAAGTCTCCATTTAATTGATTCCTTCATTCTAAGTGAATCCCTTAGCAACGAGTCTTGCCTTGTATCTCTCAATGTTTCCCAATGAGTCTTTCTTTGTCTTAAAGACCCATTTACATCCAATGGCTTTTGCACCATTAGGCAACTCAAGAAGATCCCAAACTTCATTACTCTTTATATAATTCATCTCTTTCTTCATGAAATCATACCATAATTTTGATTCTTTGCAACTCATGGCCTTTGAAAAAGACTCGGGATCATTTTTGGATCCAATGTTGTAGTCAGATTCTTGCAGATTCACAACATAATCATAAAAAAATGTTGGTCTCTTTGGTCTAATAGATCTTGTTAATGTTGTACCATTATCTTCGTGAGAATTATGTGGTTCAACTTGTTGTTCAAAAGTTCTTGGCAACTCTTGAACTACCTGATCTACTGGAATGTCATCAACATCTTGTGGAACTTCAACAATTTGTTGTTCAACACCAGTTTGTACTTGAGGGGTTCTATGAACAATAACCAATAAATCACTTGATATAGAAGGTTGAGATTCTGAATGATCCTTCTCAGAAACTATGTTCCTGATTTGATCGCTCCCACTGATCAAGTCATTTTCAATAAACTTTGCATTTCTTGATTCCACAATCCTAGTGCTGTGAGATGGATAATAAAATCTGTAACCTTTATACCTTTTAGCATATCCAATGAAGTAACCACTAATGGTCCTTGGGTCTAGGTTCTTCTCTTGTGGATTATATATTCTCACTTTAGACGGGCATCCGCAAATGTGCATATGTCGCAAACTCAGTTTCCAACCTTTCCATAATTCAAATGGTGTTTTAGGAACAACCTTGGTTAGAACACGAATTAATATATACATTTTCATCTTAAATGCTTCAGTCCATAAGGATTTAGGAAGATTGGAGCTACTAAGCATACTCTGCACCATGTCCAATAATGTTCGATTTCTTCTTTCTGCTACACCATTATGGTCGGATAAACCAGACATGGTGTATTGGGAAACAATTCCATGCTCTTGAAGGAATTTTGCAAATGGCCCAGGTGCTTGTCCATCTTCTGTGTATCTACCATAATATTCTCCACCTCTATCTGATCTCATGATCTTAATTTACTTGTTACATTGTTTCTCTACTTTAGCCTTAAAGATCTTAAAGGCATCTAATGCTTCATTCTTTTGATGAAGCATGTAGAGATACATATATCGTGAGTAATCATCTATAAAAGAGCTGAAGTATCTCTGACAATGTGAGTCCATGTCTGGACTACATATATCAGTATATATGATCTCTAATATGTTCGAACTCCTATTGGCACCTTTCTTTGACTTGTTGGTCTTCTTTCCCTTTATGCAGTCCATACAAGTCTCAAAGTTAGTAAAATTCAGGGTATTAATTACCCCTTCATTTATTAATATTTTTATTCTTTCTACGGAGATATGACCTAATCTCCAGTTCCATAATTTAGAGGAATCTTCATTAATAGCACACCTTATAGTGCTAGTGTGAACATGTGTTGAATCATAAGTGACATTGTTTTATAAATTAATACAGTAGAGACCATTAGAAAAAATACCATTCCCAACACAATCATATTTATAAAATAAACTGAAAGATATTTCTGAAAAGTTGAAAGAATATCCAAAATGTACAAGTCTTGAAAGTGAAATCAAGTTTCTATAAAACTCATAACATAAAAGTTCTTTTCTAATTCTAAAACAAAACCACTACTTAAAGTTAAAAAGCATGTTCCTATAGCTTCCACATGCGAGTCCATCTTGTTTTCTGATAAGATGCTTTGCTCACTTCCCACTGGCTTCCTTAGGTTTTTCAAACCCTGCAAGGAATTCAAAATGTGAATTGTTGATCCAGAATCAATCCACCAGGTGTTAATATTGACATTAACCATATTAGATTCATAACAAACAAACAAGATTGGATTACCTTTGTTTGCAAGTCATTTCAAAAATTTTGTGTATTCCTTCTTCATGTGTCCCTTTTTTTTATAGAAGAAAACTTGGAATCCTTCTTGATATTGGCTTGGGGAGGTACTTTACCTTTACCTTTCTGATTGGCTTGAGATTTTCCCTTTCCACGCATTGCTAGCATTGCACTTTCTCCTAGTTCCATCACGAGTCTCCCTTCCTCTTGAACACACATGGTCATGAGTTAATTAATTGACCATTTATCTTTATGTGTGTTGTATGAGATTTTGAAGGGTCCGTATTGGTGTGGAAGGGTTTTCAGAATGTAGTGCACGAGGAAGAACTTTGAAATTTCAACCTCAAGTTTCTTCAATTGACCCATAGTGTCCCTCATTTGCATGACGTGCTCGCATACACCTTTCACACTAGTGAGCCTTAGGGATGAGAACTTCATGATTAGGGTGCTTGCTAGTGCCTTGTCTAATGTGACGAATTGATCATCAATGGCTTTCAGCAAGTCTCATACCTTTTCGTGCTAATCAATGGAACCCAAAATACTAGCTGAAATTTTAGTGTTAATGAACATCATTCTTAGGCGATTATATCACTCCCATCGTTCATGAGGCGTGATGTCCACTACAGTGCTTCTATTAGTGAGTGCCAGTGGTTCATCTTTCCTAATAGCATAGTCTATGTCCATCCACCCCAAATGAAGGAGAACTCTCTCCTTCGAGAACTTATAGTTATCTGCCTTAATTTCGGGGATATCACAACAAATATCAGAGAAATTTGAAGGTTGTACAATTGTATCAAATTAAAAATCATATCCTTATGTTAAAAGTGAGGCCTAAAAATAACATTTCATGCTTTACCAATGTAAACAATGCCTAAAATTGAATCTAATGACATACAAATTGCCTGTGGGCTAAATTTTCAATTCAAGCATATTAAATTATTCTTTATGATAGAATTTATCAAATTATTCACTTAATTCATAATTCTAAAGGGTATATTATGATTATAATTTGATATAAATTCTATCTTAGATTTGAACTTTATGATAAAACTATTATTTCATAATTCATGTGGGTAAGTTATGAATATTTTATCCTAATTAATTATATAAATATAATAAAAAATCATGTGGGATAAAATTTATTATATTTAGTATAATTAATTACAATTAATGTCTAAATATTATTTATGTGATCCTAATCAATCATAATATATAATATTATTTAATTAGAGATGATGTGGCTATTCTCTAATCAATTAAAAATTATATGGATCACTAGACATTATTTCTTTTATGCACAAAATTTAACTTGATATGAGAATAATTATAAATTGCATAAATAAAACTATAATATTCATGCATAATCATTCAACAATGGGTCTCATATACTCATCCAAAATAGAATGTATTAATTAGAGTAGAAATAATCAATTTCTGCAAATTAAATATGAGCATAGCTATAAATTTGCACAGTAATTATCCAATTATCTAAATTGCATATAATTAAACCAAATAAATATTATAGGCATAAAAATTGAGCAAAATTAGACATATTTCCAGTTAAATGCCTTAATTCAAAAAATTCTCAAAATATGGTATTTAGCCAAACAGAGCATGTCTATAAACACCAAGGTAGAGATAAAAAATGCTCGGATACCAACTGATAGCTAAATATCAATTCTATAATGCAGAATAAACACTTAAAATAATTCGAAAACTTTAACACCCAAGAAATCATACCTCTAGCCATTGATGTTGCTCACACTCCAAAACCAATCATTCTGTTAACTAGCTCAAATTGTTAATGTGACTAACATAATCATTAATAGTTAACTTTAATTAATTATAATTTCTCATTTTCAATCTTATTAAACACTAACAATTATAGTAGGTTGTAATTAATCATTTATTAGTGTATTAAGACACATAAAGTATTAATAGTTTGATTGTTAACTAATATAAAACCATAATTTATGAATATCAATACTATTGATTATTTATTAATATTATTGCGTTAAATCCTTAATATAAGTAATATAAATAACACATATAAAACCGTGTGTGTGTGTGTATAACTTTTACAACCATAGTTTTAACCCATCCTAAAATGATTACTATGTACATATATTATAGATATATTCTAGAACCATTCTCGGAGCTTTGGAGGCATAACTATAGCACTTAACTTTTCATTTGATGACATGTTTTAAATGACAAGTTTTAACATTTAAATATAAAATTACATTTTTTAGTATAATATAATATGACAGATACGAAATGATTTTAGAATAATATGAAAATGAAGGTTTTAATTCTTTAGTGTGATATGAGATTATCAAATAATGTAAATCATGATAAACCATAATGGTTTTGTATTTAGTAAAAGACTTACTATATTAGACAATTTTAATTTCATGATATTTTTTATGTTTTCAAAGTTTTAATATGTAAGTGGGTAGTTTTTATAAAAAAATTAGGTTTGGTTTTAATATAATATAATTAATATGTTTTAATACTAATATTAATAGTCAATCATGATCAAACCACGTTCAACCATTGCCAAACTATGTCTGAATATGTTTGACAATCAACACTCTTCAACTTTAGTAAAATATAATTGCATACTATTATTGATTAATATTAATAGTTCAACATAGTCAACCAAATTAGATAAATGTAGTCAAAACTTGATAGGCAATGTTTAAATAATTGACCATGATCAAACTTGGTCAACCCTATGTTAATCATATTTAGCAATATTCAGCTTGATGACATAGTTAAACATAGTTGAGCCTTCAAAGGTGAACATCAATAACCATAGTCATCCATGTTCAATTTGAGTCAAAAAATCATTAACCATAGTAAAAAAATAGTTGGATATGTTTAACAATAATCATACATTTTTAGCGATACCTTAACCATGGTGATCACTGTGGTTTACTATGATTGACCATAGTTATCTAAGGTTACCATGGTCAACCATTGTCTACCATAGTTTACTATATTTAGCATGGTTGATGATCGAGGTGGATATTAGTGGCCACTTTCCTATTCCAGTTGGATGCCAACACTTTCTCTTTTATTTTTTTGGTTTCCTTAATTGTAGCACAATTTACAATTTTTGGTAGTTTTTTGGGTCCTAAACTTTTGGAGCCGTTTCGGGGCCCTAAACAACATTTTTATGGAAAACACAAAGGTCAAGTAGCTCCTGAATAGGCTTACTGATTCATTTTTGGTCTCATCTTAAATATCTTTGAAATGAGTTATTATGATGGCCAAACGAAGATCAGATGCCAAATTTACGACCCCAGAAATTTGATGTACCAATTTACCCCAATCAACCCCATTGTTTTGGTGCTTCATCTCTTGGGGTTAGGTTTTTGGATTTTTAGGGTTCTCCATTGTTTCTCAATAATAAATAGGTCTTCAAGCCTCATTGTAACATAGTTTAGAGGCATGTATCCCCCACATCTGTTCTTAGAGATATCCTACCATTTCCCGAGCTAGTTTATTTCCATTTTTTATGCAAGCATATTTGAATTCTTTGATATTAATGAAAAGAATTTTTATTTCTACCTCAACCTTGTGTTTACATTTATATTTCTATTATGTTGTGTTCCCGCATAAGTATGGATCATCGTAACATGCACTAGGAGTAAAGGCACTCCTCCCTAGGACAACTACAAGAAGATGTCATAGTCTAAGATGTTGCCTAGTTGTATTGAGTGATTCTTGCTTCGAGTGCGCAATACTTGGAGTTTGTTTTGAATTAGGACATGTTGAGGAGAATTAAAGCTTGAATCCTCTTTTAGAGAGCAGAAAACCATGTCATGAGGAGTGCTTTAATTGTGTATCCTTATCTTAAATACCATGCCACATTGGAGGTGGCCTTCAATCACCACATGACACTTGTACATCTTTAGTAAACTACCGTGATGTGGATATACCCTAATAACTTATATTAGGATTTTGTCCGCTTGATCCATTTTATATTATTTTCCTAATTGACCTATCTTATAAAAGGGGGAGAGCATCCTCATTCTCACAACTTAGTCACTAGATCATCCATATCTTCTTGATGTAATCATATTGTAGCCCTTTTTTTGTAATGCAAGGGTCAAAGCTTTGGTGAATTATTGGGAACTAGGGTTTGTGTGAGATAAAATTAATAGAAGTATCTCAACACAAGAATTAACATGTTGCATGACGTAAGGCTTGTGAGATGAAACCTTAGAAAATAGCTAGAGCACTTAATGCTAACGGAGCTTGTGTCATGCAAGTTTAAACAAATCTTGTTGATGACTTTTTTTATGAGTGAAAAGGTTCCAACTGTGATATTTTTGGTTTGATTATAGCTTGTAGTGGAACCTTTGATGCATACAGGAGAGCTTGGTGAGACACCTTGATAGCCTACAATATTGTTGGCAAAAAATTGTAGATTCTTAGGAAACCAGCTCACAAAAAGATAGAAAAATAGACCAATGCCTTAGAATTCATCCTCTTTGAGGGGACAACCTCCTTTACATTACACAAATGAACAATTCTTGGATGATACAAATGACTAAACCTCTCTTCTATATATAGGAGTCTAAGGGGTCATAGTGTAATCAAGCCGACATAACAGTAATAACATAAGGGCACAAAAATAACAATAGTGGGTTTCTATGGGGCATGCTAATAACAATATGGGGATAATAGGGGCACAATAATAACAATAAGGGATACAATGACAATAGTAATGTTGGAATCACTAATACTATAGGGGCCTTACATGCCCCTCTCCTTCTGAAAAGCATTGTCCTCAACGCTTGAGTAGTTTTGGATGCTTCTATATAAAATTTTCATCCTTCCATGTCGAATCTTCACTAGATAAGTTCTTCCACTTGATGAGATACTCCAAAATTGATTGATTTTATGACGATCGAAGAAGAATATTATTTGCAAGGATTTTCCATATAGTAGAATTTTCCCTGGACTCAGACCAATCCAGGTGTCTCTATATCTCTGCATGTTTTTCTTCCATTGTTCCTTTATGTTCCATTGCATTGATGATGATTATGATGTTCTTTATATATAATTTCATATGGTAATGGATAATGGTGTAGATATGAATAATGTAATGATCGATATATGGTGAACTTAATGTATTAATGATGGAATGAAATTGTTAAAGAAAAGAACAATGTAGGCCTATAAAAAATTAACAACATCAATATTTTCTTTTTTCTTTTTTATGTGTTTATAATAATTTACTTAATTATTTATTTTGTACTTTACGATAATTATTTATCCAACAAGGAATTAATCCTATTAAATTTCTTCGAGATGCAATGCAAGTTGGATTGAGGAAAAGGTATTCTTCACTTGTGGCAAAAAAGGAAAAGGAACCTCAACCATTGTTAGATGTAATAATTTGCAAGGTATAATTTTGGAGAGAAAAAGTCATCAAAAAGTGTAATAGGAGAGGAAAATGGCCAAACTGAAGCAAGAAAGTCAATGGAAGAAGACAATAATGAATTTCTAGAAGATGATGAACATGAATTATATGATATTGTTGATTAAATTTATGTTATTCTTGAAAATTAAGGTGAATTTTCATAATTGTTTGTTAGTTATACTTGTAATGTTCTCACTTTGATATTTTGTGATAAGAATAAGTGTTTAATTTCCTTTTTATATCTTTAATATTTATTTAGGTAATTTTCACTGTATTTTTTATCCGAATCATTATTTTTTGAAAAAACAAACTTTGAAAATTATTAGGTTTTTCCATAAATTCTTAAATATGCTACTTTTTAAGTCCTTTTTTTTCAAAATTTCCCATAAATTCCATTTATTTGAGATGCCATTTTTAGCAAACAAATTTCCAAAATGTGGTTTTTTATTATATCTATTTTCAAATTCTGTATTTTTTTTTCAAATGTTTAAGATTATTTCTTTTTTATTGATAATTATTTGATGTTAATGACACACAAATATGAAAATCTGAGATTTAGAATATCGACTCTTTTTAACTTTGCAAAAGAAAAAAATTAAAATTTCTTTACAAAAAAATTGAAAATAAAAATAAAAACAATAAACGTGAAAAATACTTAAAAAATTAACATCTCAAGGAAGAATAAGAAGAAGACTTAAAAAATTGTTACATAACCAATATTTGAAAAAATAATTATCCATGCTAAAAACATAACAAAAATTAAAGTGTCAAAAATAAACCCCTCCAAAAAAATGGGGTCATCAATACTTTTCAAAGTTTGCTTGAAAATCATTAATATTTAAAAGAGCAATGTCCATAGTTAATATATAATAAAGTATAAAGTGACAAAATTATGTTAAAAAATTGGTTGTTGTTGTATCAACAATTTTCAAATTAGATGATTTTTCCAACCTCTAAAAAAAAGAAAACTTCATACAGTTGTCGTTAAGTTCATAACTTTTTTTATTAAAATTATATGAGAATAATTAGTCAAATTTTGGAATGAAAATTTTATGGAATGTGCATTGCTTCAATTACCATTGAAATTGAATTCTTCTCAAACATAAAATTAGTATGGATATCCCTACAATGGCCATGTCAGAAGAAAAAAAGTGTTCAGGTAAAAAGATACAATCAATAGCCTTTTACTATTGAAATGCTTGTAAAACTATAGTATTGTATTCAATAGGACAAGCAACACGGTTAGTGATTCTATGTAATTCAAATGAGGTAGAGATTATAGATTAGCTGGTAGCTCCTATAATAATATTAGGGAAATTTCTCTATGTAGGATCCATTGAAAAGGGATGTAATACGACTATCTACACTTGAAATATGGTAGCGACAAATGGGATATTTCTACATAATTTAGGCAATATCAAAGCATTGTGGTAAGATGAACTATTTATAGTAGGAAGTGACATTAATATGGTCGAATAATTGAATGAAGAAAATGGAGGCATTTGGTGTATAGAATTGGATTCTCATTAGTTCATGAATCTAATTATATAGTTTGGTGTTGCATAAACGAAGATTTCTAATGGAGTCTACACCTACAACAATAGGTAAGGATGTAAGCATAAAATAACCTCTCATTTTGATACGATTATAATATCATAACTCCTTGTAGAGAAGGATTTTTTTTTTTTTTCGGAGGCTTTGTTCCTCCCTCTTACATGTTTTGATTATTAACTACTATTTCTTAATGAGGATCTCAATGTCAAACCTGGAAATAGGCCTTTGAGGTTTGAAAGTCTATGGATTCGGGATCCATCCTTCCTCGGTAAATAAAACTCTTGGTGGGAAGTAACAAAAGTATAATGAGTATCATGCATGGATAAATTTCAATAGAAACTTAAGAGACTAGAAACTTCAAGAGCTCGGAAATATCTTTAAACCCAAATAAATTGAATAAATGCAACAACAAATAAGCGTAGAAGGTGTAAGCAAGGAGCATGATGTACAAAAGGGATATCACCTCACTTATATAAAAGAATTTATGAAATAAGAGGAAATCCTATGGAAGTAAAAGTTTAGAATTAACTTGCTAAAGAAAAGGGAAAAACCAAAAAATCATTCGAGAAAACCATGATGAAGCATAGGAACCACAAGAAATATTCTCTCTCAATGATGAAATAAGGAGAAAATATCACAAATCACAAGGATCTATAGGACAAATTCATGTGCTTATAGAAGTTAGTTTTGAAAGAACTAACTCTAATAGATTGCAAGCAATCCAAGATATCACAAAAAATATCCCCTCTTTAGTGAAATAGTACCACAATACGAGACTAATGATGGAGATACCCTTTATTCCTCAAAAGGAGGCCACTAAACCTAATGAATTTACTACTCATTTATTTTAGGCTTGTTGGTATTTTTTAGGAAATGAAATTTATCCTCTAGTGAAGGAATTTAAAAGTACTAGACCTCTATTCCCTATGGTGAACACCATTCTTCTTACATCATCTCCCAAATTTGATAGGGCTCGTGATCTAGATGGGTTTAGGTTGATTTCATTATGTAACATAAGGTATAAAGTCATCTCTAAGGTAATTACAAATTAGTTAAAGCCCCCATTTCTAGAAATCATCTTGACAAAGAAAACTGGGTATGTCATAGATCAAACAAATTTGTAATGGAATTATTGTAACTCTAAAATGTTTTTAATCTTTAAACAAAAATAGGAAATCTAGCATGCACATTAAGGTGGATATCTCAAAATATTTCCACAATATAATATGGTCATACCTATAACACGTACTCAAATTTTTTGGCTTCTCCAATGAATCATGACTACCTAATTCAACTCCTTGGTCACCACTTGATTATTTTATATCATTCTCAATAGAACTCACTACTCCACTTTCAATTATTTTATAGGAATAAGGCAAGCATATCCCATTTCTCCATTCCTTTTTGTCCTAATACTCGAGGGTCTTGGTAGAACCTTTAAGGTATCTAATTCACAAAGAAATATGGAATTCATGTGTTTATATGGAGGAGACCTTATATCTCTCACAAACAATTTTTTGATGACACAATTTTGATTGGAGTCCCAACATATAGGCAAGAAATAAACTTAATGTTGTCATTAGAAGATTGGATGGAATATTTAGGTGTGTATATTGATTTAGATAAGTCACAATTGTATTTTTTTTTAAAACTAAGTTGGTGATACACAGGAATCTAACAAGAATTTTGTGATTTCAGTCAAGTGAGCTAAATATATACATGTTTGAGAATATTAGTTACCTAATTTATAATTATTATAATTTGTTTTTTAAAATTATATTCATAGAATTATATATATATATAGGCATCATAGAATTTTTTAAATTGTAAATACATTTAGGAATTAGAAACTCGGTTGGGTTTGTACTTGTGTAACTTAGTGTAAATTTTGATTTGCATGAAAGAGAGAGATAGAGAGGGAGAGAGGTAGAGATGGATGGAAGTTGCGTGGAGAAGAGAGTGATGTAGAGGGAGAGGAAATAAGAGAAAGAGTGGAGGGGATGGGTAGAGAGAGAAAGAGAGAGAGAGAGAGAGAGGGGTATATAGAGAGAGATAAAGTGTAAGTGAGGGACAAAGGAGACAAGAGATAAACGACAAAGAAATATGGGGAGAAAGAGAAGCTCAACAAGTATGTGAGATAGTGTGGTGAGAGAGAAAAGGAGAATGATTCAGTAATTGAGAGAAAGAGACGGAGGTGTGAGAGTGATGAAGGGAGAAATAGGGATAGAGTGAGTGAGGGAAATATTGAGAGAATTCAAGTGTGAGGAGAAAAGAGAGAAAACTAGAAATTTAGAGAGATCGGGGGGGTAATGGGTAGAGAGAGAGTGGGCTAGAGAGTATGGGATGGAAAGACGAAGAGGGAGAGGGATAGAGAAAGAGAGGGATAGGGAGAGAGGCCTAGAGAGAGGATAGTGGAGAAATAATGGGTGAGTGGTGGTGGGATATCTAGAGAGAGGGATGGAGAGGGAGCTAAAGATAGGAGAGTGATAGATGGTTGTGGTGAATACTGGAGGGGACATAATAGGGAAAGAAGCGTGAGGGATCATAAGAGCATTTTTTGGGAATTTTTCATAAAGAAGGAGCTATTGTGAGATGCTTGGGGAAGGGAGAGAAAGAGAGATAGAATGATTGGGGGAGAGGGAGAGAGAGAGTTTGGGAATGAGATATAGAGAGTAAGTGATTGAGAGACATAGGGGATGATACAGAGTGATAGAGTGAGATGAGAGAGGTATGCTAGAAGTGAAAGATAGGATCAAATAGGGGAAGAGAGAGAGAGATTTTGGGACTAATAGATAGAGAGGGAGTGAGATGAGAAGGGAGAGAGATAGACACAAAGGGAATTTTGGACTAAGAGATGGATAGTGAGTGAGATTATAGGCGGAAGAGAGAGAGGGAGAGAGGTAGGGCATGACAGAGATGAAATGATTTTGGTGAGGAGGTTGTGGGGCACTGAGAGAGCGAGAGCCATAGGGCATGTAGGAGAAAATGAAGGAGGTTTTGATTGGGAACAAAGAGAGAGGGAGGGAGGGGCAAGAGGGAGAGGAAATAATGTAACTAACCTAAAATATAGTGAAATCCCTAGGAACAATAATTAAAATAGAGATAAATCATTACGAGGATGTTGAAAGAGAGATAAGTTTCAGAGGGGAATAATGTGAGAGGGGCGGAGGGGGAAATATGGAGACATAATCCTATAAATCACCTAAAATATAGTAAAAAACTTGAGAAAACAAGTAAAATAGAGATAAAGCATAACGACGATGTTAATAGGGAAAGAGAAATGGAGAGATATAGATGCTAATAAAACTAAGTGGGAGAGATATATGGAGGGAGGGTGGGTTACAGAGGGAGAAGAAAGGCCAAGAAGGAAGAGAGAGAGGGACAAGGAGAGAGTGAGAGATGGATAAAGAGAGTGGAGGGAATGGTGCATTTTTTGATCTACAAGTTACCATGGATGTTCAGCTTGGTATTTATTTGCAACATATTTGATAAGAAAATAGATCCAAATCTATGTTCTCGGGATTAATTTCTTTAGGTTCTAGATTTATTATTTTAGCATAATGAATAAAGTCACAAAAAAAACAGATTTTCATATTATCCTAAAATGTTATTTATTATTATGATTTTATTCTTATTTCATAATTGTTTAAATAATATATATATAT
>APFE031123773.1:776-14095 GCA_000404065.3 Pinus taeda | reverse complement strand
GGTGCAAAACATTGAAAGGGTGCCATGTAGTAGGAGTTTAGACCCCCCCCAATGGAAAAAGAGGAGTTGAGCTTGGGAGGGCCCGAAAACATTCCCCCTGCCATTGATTCGGGCGGGGGGGCAATGTGAGCCATCAATTTTATTCTAAAATGAAACTTAAGCTAAATACGTATTCCCAAAGATTATTACAAGTGCATTAAAGAAAGATTAACCTTTACTTAAGGTAAATTTAATCAAAAACTAATTTTTTCCTAAAGAGTATTTAGAAATAATTGAATGTTGCATTTGAACTAGCAGAGCACATTTTTATTGATTTTTTTCTATCGATTAATCACGATTAAACCAAGTGGTTAATTTATTCACTGATATGACCTATTGTATTCCTAGCCTAATCACGATTAAATAATGTGATTAACCTAAATTATTTCTAATTTTCCTACTTACCAAGTGGCATTTAAACAAGCTTCACACTTTATTCAAAATTTCTAAATGTAAACTTATGCAATATTGATTTTTCTTGGTGCCATTTAGATTTTCTCACCTACATTTTCACTTTTTATTTTTCTTTTTGTATACCTACACACACACACACACACACACACACACATATATATATATATTCTTTTGGAAATAAATATCAAACCTGAAACATTATTTACAATTTTCAAATATAAAATCATGAGGTACAAACAACTCCTCCTATGAAATATGGGACCGTAATAGTGGCTCCAGTGGGGATGGCATCCTCCTTGTGAGGTGCCAAGAACACCATGGATTCAATAGCCTCGATCCATTGGGCATGCTACAAAGATATTCCAACTTAACTATTTCGCCTTTCTTTTATTCATATCAATGGTAACACATGAAATAGAAGCTCACGGCCTTCACTGCGGCCTTCAACTTCTATTGATAGTCACCTACACTTTTGCAATATAAAAGTAAAATGGTATTTTACAAAGGTGATGAATGAATTGACTTATCTGATGGGAAACAATTCTTGAGATGTGTGCCATTCATTGGTCCACCTGGTAGCTCTTCTCCATTCAATAATGATTAACATGAATGCATTATTTCCCCTAAAAGCTTCAATCTTAAAAGGCCTTTTCCATAAGTTGTCAAATTTTCCATGTTTTCCTTTATCCTCATTTCTAGAATCCAATTTCAAAACAATATCATTGAGTTGAAAATAATCTGCCTTAGTCCTTCTATCATAAATCATTTTGATATTTTCTTGGGTGACTTGGGTTTTATGATAGACTTCTTCCCTTGACTGTTGTAACTGAATAATCTCGTTTATCCTTCTTTGCACGTCAATGGTCTCCACTTGAGCTTCTTGCAAAAGTTTTAACACTCAAATCCCAAACAACTTGGGAAAACAACATCAGTCCCATAGACTATCTGGAATGGTGACATCCAATGGATTTCCTAGTAGTAACTCTGTTAGCCCATAGTGCATTGATTAATTTTTTGTGCCATGAATTTCTGTTCTCCAACAATAATTTCTTGATAATTTTAAACAAACTCTTGTTTGAGGACTCAACTAACCCATTCCCTTGAGGGCAATAAGCAGTAGATTTCCCTAACTTGATCTGATATTTTTTACAAAAATCTATCATATTTTTGGACTTGGAAGTAGAAAAATTATTAGTTATGATTTTACAAGGGCAGGCAAACCTAGACAATATATTTTCTTCTAGAAATTGGATGATAATAGATTGAGTGGCTTGTCTGGTAGGAATTATTTCTATCCATTTAGTAAAGTAGTCTGTTGTTGTTAAAATCCACTTGTGTTGGCGTGAGGAACTCAGGGGGATTTCACCATTGAAGTCTAGACCCCATTGTTGAAAAGGGAATTCCATTGCAATTGATTTTAATGGTAAAGGTAGTATCTGTCTTTTACCTTCAAATATTTGGCATTGATGTCAAGAGGTGACCTTTTTATGTACATCAAAGAACAGGGTTTGCTAGTAAAAATTGGCTCTAAGGATTTTATTGGCTGTAGATTTCCAATATAGATGTCCACCACAGTATCCCTTTTGGAATTCCTCCAAGACCTTGTCTAATTCATATTTCAACAAACATTTTAGTAACATTCCTCCAACATCTTTCCAATACAAATTATTGTCAATAATTCAGAATTTCAAAGATTTCATTTTAAGGAATCTTTCTTTTGTTTTTGTTAAACTAAGAGGAGAATATAAGTTCTGTAAGACAAAAATTATGTCTACATACCATGGTGAAGTGATGAAAACTTATGAGATCCTTGGAGTCACCTTCTCTTCCCATTCATCTAATTCTGCAATAAAATTTATGTCTAACACATTACAATTGGACTCTGCCATGATTTTTTATAACCCTTGATCCTTGATAAGCTTTGTTGGTCTGATTTCAATATCATATTCTAGAATGATGGAAATCCATTTGCCCCTTCTACCATTTAGATCTGCTTGTGTGAGTATGTCCTTGACAATTGCACTAGGGATGAAAGTAATAATATGTGAGTGCAAAATATAAAGCCCTGAAATATTTAATTACCTTACCAATGCAAATGCTTTTTTTCCATGATGTTGTATTTCAACGATGCATCTCTCAATGCTCTGTTGAAAAAGGAATTTGGTTGTTCATGTCCTTCAACATTGCTCTGCAACAACACAATTGCTATTATATGATCAGATGAAAAAGAGAATATCATGAAATCTTCTGTAAAATTATGAATTATTAAAATGGTTGCAACTATTAAATAATCCCTGACCTTAGTGAAAGAATCCTTTGTATCATTATGCCATTTAATTTCAGTATCCTTATTTAACATGTCTATTATTGCTTTTAGTATTTCAACCTAATTTAGTATAGATCTTAGAAGGAAGTTTATCTTTCCAATAAAGGATTGGACCTCTTTCTTGTTCCTAGGGTGATCTATCTTCAATATTGCTTCTACTCTACTAGGGTCAATTTTTATGCCAGCATTTGAGATGATGTGTCCTAGTAGTTTTCCCTATTCTAAGCCAAATTATGTTTTCTTAGGGTTACGAGAGATACCAAATTTTCTGCATTTTTCAAAAAATTTCTTTAAATGGAGAAAATGTTCCTCATATGTCTTGGAGAATATAGTGATATCATCTAAATAAATGACTATAAGCCTACCTAATTCATATGCAAAGGAAAAATGCATTTCTCTTTGGAATGTAGCCCCAACATTCATTAGACCAAAAAGAATTTTCACATACATGAAGGTGCCCTACGTTGTTGTAATTTTTTTTTCTTTTGGTCATCAGGATGTACTAGAACTTGGTTATAACTAGAAAATCCATCTAACAAAGAAATTCTTGCTGATCCAACTACCTTTCGCAGGATGTGGTCGATTTTGGGCAGAGGATAGTTGTCTTTTAGAGAATCTTTATTGATATTTCCAAAATCAATACATAGTCTAATCTCCCAAGTCTTTTTCCTAGTAGGAACTAAGTTTGATACCTATTTTGAAAACCACAGGGGCACAATGATTTTGGCATCATACAATTTTTTAACTTCTTTCTCAACTAGGGGAAAAAGCATTGGGTTGATCCTTCTGAGATTCCATTTAAAAGGTTTATGGTCCTCTTTTATAGGAATTTTATGTTGTATAATGTTGGTGCCATAGGACTTTAAATCATCATAACTCCAGGAAAATACATCTATGAATTCTTTGAAAATCTCTATATACTTCTGTTTTTTAGCTCAAGGCAAAGATTTGGACAATTTAACTATTTTAGGTTTCTCTTTAGTTCCTATGTTACATTCTTCCACATCGGCTCCAATAGGTTCTATTTTAGGTTTTCTAGACACATCATTAAAATCAAATAATTCTTCCAAGGGAACTAAACCTCTAGGAAAAACATTATCCTTCGACTGCAAAGTTTCGGACTCTTCTTGATCTTTATCCAATTCATTGAATTCTACTTTATTCATTATTTCATGTACATTATTATTTACATCACCCTCTATGTCTATATTGGCACACTCGAATTCATCCTTTGATTGCAAAACATATTAAATTTGTTCATCATTACCAAAAACTTGCTAGTACCTGATATTATCTGGGACAACTGATTTGTTTTTGAATTCAACTATGTACTGATGACTTGGGCAATAAGGCATTTTAAACGTACTAGTTGAATTAGCCAGACCATCAGCTATGATGTTTTGACCTCTTGGAACTACAGATAACTCATACTCAACAAAAAGTTTAAGGAAATCTAGAACAGCATTCCTATAAGCCCTTAACCTTGGATGTTTAGCTTAATATTCTCCTTTGATTTGTTTAATTATGAGTTCAGAATGTCCATGAACTAAAATTGTTTTAGCACCTAATTTTTTCAAAAGATGCAAACCTAGGATAAATGCTTCATACTCAACTATATTTTTGCTACATTGAAAATTCATTTTATATGAATGTCCTCTAGCTTTTCTATTTGTGAATTGAAAACCCACACAACTTGCTCCTGATCCTTCCTTGCTTATAGCCCCATCAAAATCCATGTTGCATAAAGGTTCATTTTCTTCATCCAGTTTTACAATGTTTGCTTTGTTTTCTTACATCTCACACAAATCTGTTTCTCGGTTAGGGAGTTTTACTTCTATACCTCCATCATTATACAAGATAAAAGGGTCTAGGTATGAATGGACTGAATACAAGGGATGGTTGTTTGGTCTATCTTGACTGTTGACCATGTATTGCATTAGGTTTTCTTTGTAAATTCTCCCAGGCTAACCAAAAATAGTTATGGTAGCATAACTCATATCCATTTGCAAGGTGCCTTGCAATTTTTCCCGCCATGATCTAGAAAGCAACATTCCATACTTTGGAGGTATGTTCGCCACTATGATATCCATGGCAGGAATTTGAGCTAGGGCGACACAGAGGTATTTAATGAGACCAAGGCACCTTACCTTTCTAGAATCAAAAGAATACCCGTCTTTATATGGCCTAGTAATTTCAAGATTCAATTTCTCCATTATGGATCGGGGCATAAACTTGTGTGAGGCACCAGAGTTGAGCATCACATTGTGAAGTGTTTTATCAAGGATATTGAAACTGATATAGAAAAGGGGAACATTTCCATCTTGGGGTTTACCTTCTACCTCTGGACCAAACAATAGTTCAGCCTTCTCATCAGCAAGGTTTACAATATCTATTCCTTCTCCTACTTATAAGGCTTTCATTACTTGTGTCTTGTATGCATTCTTATTAATCAATTTAGTGAGTGCAATTGAAAGTTTAACTTTAGCCAATTTATTTTCTATGCTGAAAGAGGTTTGTGGCTTCTCTATTTCCTTGATGTTATGCTCCTGTTTTTTAAGGTTTTCTCTTTGAGTATCTTCTTTAGATTCGCTAGAGGAAGGAACATCTTTGGTTTAAATAGAAGAGGGGATACTGCTGTGAGTTTTCTTTGGTTAATTATCAGTAGTATTTTTGGAAGGAGTATCAAAGATTTTCTTAGGAGGAGGATCAACAGTTTTTCTACTCCCAAGGTTATATTGGCTATGCACTTCTATTATGGAATTCTGATATCCTTGTTTGTATTCTTCAGACTCAAAAGGAACTGTTTATGGTTGTGAAAGCATTAATTCATCTTGCTCTTCTTTAGTCAAAAAGATATGATCAATTTTTGTCTCCTCAAACAAATTGATTTGGTTTTCCATTGAAATTCTTCTATTTCCACTTCTTCTTCAACAAAGTTTTCCTAAAAAGGGGGCTAAAATTCCTGATCATTAGGACCCCTCTATTCCCTTTGTTTGATCAAAGGTGGATTTCTTCTGAGCTTTTGACTTCTATTTTGATAATTTGTTTGGTTATCCCTTGGGGTGGTTCTATCAGCCACTTTCATCCTTTCCATCATTCTTTCCATGGTTTTGACTAGATTGTCTATTTTTAAGTCTCATGAAGAGGAGGAAGGTTCGTCCTTGATGGTAAACCTTCTTTTAGCTCTAAGCTTGGATTTTTTGGCTAATAAATTAGCCTCCAATTTGATAGTGTTACTTTTCATTTCTTCAAGTGTGGTAGGGTCTCTTTCTCTTAATTGGTAGGACATGTCAACATCAAAGCCTTTAGGGAATTGAATGAGGGATAACCCTAGCGGGGATTTTATAGTGAGTGCAATGGATTATAGACTTGATTAAACCTATCACAATATTCTTCAACAGTTTCATTAGGCCATATTTTTAGATTTTTACATTGATTTAAAACCCAAAGGGGATTCTTTTTAGTTTCCCATATGTTGAGGAAAGAAATATGAAAGGAAGTAAGATCATTAATGGTAGCTTCTAGTAAAGATTTAAACCATTTTCTTACTTCTCCATTAAGGCTCTACAAAAAAAGGCTCATCTTCACGTCATATTTATCAATCTCCCAAAGGTCAAAGTAGTCATTAATTTTATCTACATGTTGTTGTGCAGTGATGAATCCAGTGCCATCAATCTGAGGAATCCTACTTTGATAGGCTTGAGGCATGTTATCTGATTGGGCAGGTAAAACCAAGGGAGCATATGGAGCTTCCATGACTAGTATATGGGGATGAACAATAGATGAACCTGTCTGAGGTGTATATATGGAAGGAATTAAGAGAGTATGTATTATACTTTGTGATATTAGTGGAGAGGTAGAGCAAATTGTTGAGGAGGTGGAACTAGTGGAAACAGGATGCAAATATTATTGAATGGGAGAAGAAACAAAGAAAGATAAGAATGAAAGTTCAATTTATTGCTGGATGTAGACTTTGTGGATAGGTTGATCTAGGTGTGTCACGAGGTCTTCTAGTTTTTCAAACTATTGGAGAGCTTGTTTGTCAAACTCCTAGTCTATAGATTAATGTTTAGATATGTATGGTCTCAATACCAACTCATCAATGAGAGTTTGAGTTGCAAATCTTTCAGACTTGTGATTGAAAAATTAATCAATTTCCTATAGCTTTCATCCACATCCGTGTATTTCTGAAAGGTTGGCTTGATGACAAATAGGTTCTTGACCTCATGACTGATAAATAAATCAAAATCTAAGGCCTCCATGAATGCCTTCCCTATGTTATTCCCTTTGATTCCTACAAGCTTTGATTTGTCTTGGTCCTTCGTGATTAATCTCTCCTGGTACTCTATTAGGATGATGAGATTATTCTTTATATTAATCAAATTTAGCAGACCTTTCCTGTTCAACGCATGTAACTTCTAGTGGAATCTGTCTATGCTAATTTTTAAGTTCTAAAATTTTTTATCAAGCTGATTCATAAGAGTCCTTTTGGTCTGCATCCTTTTGACCTCCAAGATGGTATCTATTCTGTCCTGACTTCCTAAATCCTATAGTTATTCTATATTCTTGGAACTCAGAAATTTGATCATGGCTTTAGCTTCCCCAGGTTTATGCCCAAAGTTTATTTTGCTTTGCTTGATCACCTCTTGGTATTTCTGCACTAACTCCTACTATTCAAAAATGATATTTATAGAATACCATATTTCTGTGATGGCTTCACTGATTTCTATCCATATATGTTCTCTGGCTTGTGCCAAACTATGAGCCATAGCTTATTCACTATGTAACTGCTAAATTTTTAGATTTAACTCATGGGTTTTCTGCAACTCTGCCACATAAGCGTTATCAAATTTTAACTTTTGTTCTGACAGTTTCTTAAGTTGAGATTTAGCTTAGCAATTTCCTGATCTTGGATAGTTAGATTGTCCATGGCTTTGACCAATTCACCTAATAAGTGACTTGATTCTATTATCCTTGGCTAAGGATGAAATCTTCTCTAACTTGAGCTGAGACTGTACATTATTTAGGGATACCTACAATTTAGAAGCAAACATGGTAGTGTTAGTGAGTGTGGAATACATCATCTCACTTATTTTTTTTGTGCAGGTCCATCTGGTCTATCAGATGAATATGATGTGTATCAAAAGTGAACACAAAATCCTTGTTGTCTACAGGTGACCTAGGAGTAGTGTCTTGAGCCAAATCGACTATCTTTGGTGTCTCTGGAGGATCTATGGAAGTGGATGAAGAAGTTGATCTTATGAAAATATCTTCCTCTCTACTAGACACATGATGACCTATCTCTACAATAGTTTGATGTTCTTTTGTGTCCTACTAAAAAAAATTCGCAAGGTTGGCTTTCTGCTTCTTTGTATAAACTAGGAAATATTTTTCTCCTATTTCTATCATTGGGGAGGATTCTTCTTCTCTTCCTCTCTTCTCCTTTTTCTCTTTATGTATGGGGTGTTTGAGTGGTTTTAGTATAGAGAACCTGCTCCTACGCCTCATGCAGTGTGTTTTCCACCCATTGAGTATGGTTCATGTATTGCTCGATTTCTAGTCGAGGAGTATGTGAAGAAGGTGTGGTCTTTTTCTCCACCCTTGCTTGGAGATCAAGCCAAAAGGGTCATAAGACCAAGTGAAAATCAATTTAAAGTTAATTTGCTTCAGAAACAAATCGACTTCCTTACCAAGAGATCTGGTATTGCAGTCCAAAGGTTCTACTTTGGCTTTAATCTTGAATTGGACCTTCTTCTTGGTTGCCACGAAATGTAGATCATCCATGTGAATCATTTGCTGAATGTACTCTAATGAGAAAAGTCTCAAAGACACAAATTTGGGCAATTTGTAGTGTGGCAACTCACACCCACATATCCGAATTTCTGTGTAGGTCTAGTCAAGATACCAGTCCCCTGTCTTCATGTTGAAATATGGAAACATGAATATTCCAATTTAATTTTTCCTTGAATTAAATTGTGAATTAAAATCGAATTTAGTCTTAACAACTACTTGGAAATAATTAATTAATTTATTTTGAATTAATTAGTTGGAGAAATTCAAGTTAGAAGTCTTTTTTAAGTCAAGCAAGAGTTATTGCTTAAATTAAGGAGATAAGATTGAGTTATACTTGAGTTTTAATTAGTTAACTCAGTTTACTAAGTTAAGTCTAGTTAAATTAGTTCCAAACTGGTTGAGGAACTAATAGTGAGTTAATAGTCAGTTGATGCATTAATGCATCCAACTAGTGCTACTCCACTTAATTGAAGATTTGCTCATCAGAAACTCATGCATGTCTATTCTGAGAAAGACCTAGTTGAGATTAATTTTCAAGGAAAATGTACTATCATTTGCATGTGTTTTCTTATAAAGAAAACTCATGCATGCAGTCAAGGCATAATCCTTGAGGATTACGCAGTTTTGGAGAAGGTCTTCCACCTGGTAAAAGGAAAATCATCCACAAGGAACAACGAAAGGAAATAGGAGCTTGGAGGGCAGAGAGGAAGGCTGGAGAGCAGCGAATATTTCGTATGAGCATCTGTGAGGATTGTACTAAGAGTTGGCTAGCTGTGAGAGCTAAAGCTTTGTATACTTCCTATTTATTTCCACCGATATGATAATACAATAGAGTGGGGTTTTTAGCTGAGGCTTTCATCAAAGTATTTTCATGTGTATTATGTGATTAATTCTTCTTCTTCTGGTTATATTGTTCAGCTTGATCTTTAAGCTTATGCAAATTGATAGTAGAAGTAGGTTATAGTATTCAGCTTTGATGTATATTACATTATCTGGTTAACCTACCAACAGATTTTCTACACTTTACTTGATCACTGAGATGTAGAATCTTCTGAACGTATTTAGCTATCCTAGGCTCCACATCACTATGTAGGAGACATACCACTATATATAAGAACTGGTCCATAAATTTTGTGAAAGAGAATTTTGTGGAATTTATCTTACCAAGGATGCCCATTGTATGATTGGTTGAGCATTACCCTACTCATACATCTTCTCCAAGGTGAAAGGGAATATGTGGGCTTGTTGATAAATAAAACTGTACACTAAAAAAATGAGTATTTGAAAGCTCCCTTTGTAGAAAATTTGATAAACTGATCATGCATAACCTCTACAATAAAATGATTGTAATTAAAGATGACTGGTTGCTCACCAGTGGTGAAACTTTTGACAGGAAGCTGACAATGGCCTCATCAACCCACTTGTCAAAATGATAACTAAGAATGTAAGAGATTATGGAAACAATTTTCTTGGTTCCCTTAGGGAACATGGAATATGAATATGGAGGATTGGTTTTTTGTAATTGGGCATCTTTAGGCATAAAAAATTCAATGATCTAGGCTCTTTGGAGAAAAGCTAAATTCTTGCAGAGCTCTTTGAGAGAGTCTACTGACAGTGGCTTATAGGACTTTAGGATTGTTACCAGGAGAATTTGGGCATTGGCTTCAACTGTGATAGTAATCAAAACTTCACCATTGTGACTTATAGTAGCTTTCTAAGAGGGGACATAACTCAAATGACATAGAAAACTAAAACAGGGAAAAAATGGCTCTATGGGAACATGAAATGAAGTAGGGTAGACTCCCATAGATTAATTTCATCGCTTTGGTCAAGGAATTTCTATTTTAACTAAATGTGAAGTTCGAACAAGTCGAATTCATAGTTGGTTTCAGAAATTTTATAATGCAGGTCTAATAAGGGTACATGATCTAAGTGTACAGGTGGGGGTAGCATGGGGTTCTGTTCTGGTTTCTTTTCCTTTTCTTTGGGGAGTTTCATTTTAGGTGGCATGATGAATTCACTGAGATGAGGAAAGGTCACGAATTACCTAGAGTCAGAAAATGATAGAGGAATGCTGAATTGGGTCCTTGATGATAGCTTGGAATAGTAATGGATGGGAAATTTAACTGGTCACTGTGGTGGCTTAAGACTTTGTAACTTGTTGCTGGTCATACGACACAGTGAAGTAAATATTTTTTTAGGATTTCAGATCGTTTATATAGAGTGATTTCTAATTACCGTTAATCCTTTACTGTTAATAAGGAGTGGGTCTGTTGCACAAGCAGCAGAAGGGAGTTAATGCAGTAACGAATTTCTAACATGGCGAGAGGGGCATGAGATGACAACATCAGATTTGGAGGAAATCAGTGGTTGGGTTTAGTTTAATGGCGTGTAGTGGTCACGAGAGTGGGGTCTGCAAGGGTGAGGTGGTAGAAAGCACGTGGCAGGAAAGGTAGGCTAAGGTTGTAATTACGGTGGGGTCAGGGATATGTCATAGTATGTAAGGCTAATGGAAGATGGGGATAGGTGGTCAACATCGCAGGTGGTGAGTGGAAGTGGAAGTGGAAGTGGAAGAAAGTAAACAGTGTGAGACTTTTCGGGAGGGGGGGGGGTGCAATGAGAGGAAAGTGAGGCAGGGCTACGAAATCTCACGAGGGCATCACATAGCAGGAGTTTCAGACCCTCCCCCCACTCTACAAAAAGTAAAGTTGAGCTCGGGGAGGGGGGGCGAAAAAGTTTCCCATGCTGTTGATTTGGGCGGTGGGTGGTCTGAAATATCCATTTTATTCTAAAGTGAAAACTTAGAATAAATAGATATTCCCAAACATTATTACAAGTGCATTAAAGCACGATTAACCTTTACTTGAGGTAAAGTTAATCAAAAACTAATTTTTCCCTAAAAATTATTTAGAAACAATTAAATGCTACATTTGAACTAGCATAGCACATTTTTATTGATATTTTCCTATTGATTAATCACGATTAAACCAAGAGATTAATTTATTCATTAATCTAACCTATTGTATTCATATCCTAATCATGATTAAACAATGTGATTAGCCCAAATTATTTCATTTCCTAGTTACCAAGTGGCATTTAAAACACTTGCACACTTTATTCAAAATTTCTAACTGTAAACTGATGCAACACTGATTTTTCTTGGTGGCATTTAGATTTTCTCATCTAGGGGGACATTTTCACACATATTTTTTTATTTTATATTTTTCTTTTCTTTTCATTCCATTTGTTTCTTTATTCTGTTTCTTTGTCCCCTACATTCTCTCTCTCTCTCCTCTCTCTCTCTCTCTCTCTCTCTCTACTATCTCTCTTCTCTCTCTCTCTCTCTATATATATATATTATATTAATATACATATATATAATTCTTTTGGAAATAAATTTCAAACATGAAACATTATTTACATTTTTCAAATATAAAATCATCAAGTACAAACAACTCCTCCTATGAAATATAGGACCCTAACAGTGTACAACCATCATCGATATATTCGTTTAACATATAATGTATATGAAATGAAGTCGGGTGCTAATACAATTTGATTTGCTTGTTGATGAAATTAATTCGTTACATGTAATAATACAAATATTAGGTGTACACACAATTTTCTATGAAGGTCAATGGCTTAAAGTATTATCAAACAAACTACAAAATAATAACAAATTTATTTTGTTTTTCAACATTAATTTAAATATATATATTTTTAAATATACCGCCCATGTGTGCAACGCCAACTAAAAAATGTACCGCCCTCCTCAAAAACGCATCGCTTCTCAATTTTTTCGAAAAATGCAATAATTTAATTGTATTTATCCAATAATGCTTGAAATTGATCCTTGGCTCTTTGTTATGAAACCAACTCACAAGAAGATAGAAAAGATAGATTAATGCCTTAGAATTCAACCTCTTCGAGGGGGCAACCTCCTTTACATTACATAAATGAACAATGCTTGGATGATTCAAATGACAAAACCTCCTTTCTATATATAGGTGTCTAAGGAGTCACAATATAACCAAGATGACCTAACAATAATAATATAAAGGCACAAAAATAACAATAGAGGGATTCTATGGGGAACAGTAATAACAATATGGGGATAGTAGTGGCACAACAATATTAATAAGGGATACAACTACAATAGTAATGGGGCAATCACTAGTATTATAGGGACCTAACATGCCCCTCTCCTTCAAAAAGTGTTTTCCACAACGCTTGAGTAGTTCTAGATGCTTCTGTAGAAAATTCTCATCCTCCGATGTGGAATCTTCAGCGGATAAATTCTTCCACTTGATGAGAAACTCTAAAATTGTTCGATTTCATAGCTATCGAGTTCTTGTTTCTATGACTGCTTCCGGTTCCAATATAATTTTTCCTTCCTCGTCAAGTTCTAGCAATATTGTTTGAATTGGGAGCTTGTCGCCTATAACCTTCATTAAACATGAAACATGGAAAACTATGTGCACTTGAGAAGATGCATGAAGCTCCAATTTATATGCCACAGTACCAATCTTTTGCAACACCTTGTATGGGCCATAATACTTTGGTGATAATTTATTATCCTTCTTAGCTTTCTTGAGGGACATTTGTTTATATGGCTGTAGCCGTAGGAATACCCAATCACCTACATCAAAACTTATTTCATTGCGATGTTGATCATCCTGTTGTTTCATTCTATTATGTGCCAACACGAGGTTAACCTTTAAGAGTTGGAGGACTTGCTGTTGATACT
>APFE031123764.1:11742-27415 GCA_000404065.3 Pinus taeda | reverse complement strand
GTTCCAATATGATTTTTCCTTCCTTTTCAATTTCTGGCAATATTGTTTGAATTAGGATCTTTTGCAACTTTTGAATAAGTGGCCATACTTCTTTGTCCTTCTTCCATTCATCCCTTGCTTCATTTATCCAATCTAGTCGGATAATAGAAATAGCACAGAACAATGCTTCCATATCCTCATCCTTGAAGAGTCTTCCCATTCGGTAAGGTCTCCATTTTTTAAGTGCATGTAGTATTGCCAACGTTTCCTTCTCATCAATAGCTTGCTTGAGATGTAGCAGTAAAAATACCCAATCACCTACATCAAAAAATTTTTCACTACGATGTTGATCTACCTATTGTTTCGTTTGATATTGCACCAAAGTGGCGTTATCCTTTAAAAGTTGGAGAACTTGTTGTTGATGCTCGATGTGATCTTTCACTGCTTGAACCTTTTTCTTCTTGATATGTCCTTCTATCTCTAGGGTTTGAGGAGTGGTAATTTCTTCCAATCCTTTACAAGATATGGTCGGATTCATTTCTTGATGGTCGATGTGATCTTTCACTTCTTGAACATTTTTCTTCTTGATATGTCCTTCTATCTTGATAGTTTGAGGAGTGGTAATTTTGAACAATGAATTACAAGATATGGTTGGATTCATTTCTTCTTTCTCGATGTGATCTTTCACTTCTTGCACCTTTTTCTTCTTGACATGTCCTTCTATATTGAGAGTTTGAGTGGTAATTCTTGCCAATGCTTTACAAGATATTGTCTGATTCATTTCTTCTTTCTCTGGGGTGGGGTCTTGGCGTATATCCTCTTCTTTTGATGTTTCTTGATCCTTTTCTTCCTCATATTCATAATCTATGTAAAATAATTTCTTCTCATCACACTTATGACCTTTAGTGCATTTTCTATCACAATTGTAACAAAGCCCTTTTTTCTCTTTTTTCTTCCAATTGTTGTGGTGTAACCCTTGTAGGTTGTGGAAGGCTAGGAGAAACAAGACTTCCATATTTATAGTTGTGAGGGGTATGCTTCCTAGTTTCCATAATTTTGCTTTCCACTATGTCATAAAGCCCTTTTACTCTTTCCAATTGTTGTGGTGTTGCTCTAAAGAAGGTGTTTCTCTTTGTATCCTCATAATGTGCTATCATTTCCTCCGTGAAAATTCTCCACGTAACAAGTTGTTTACGAGAACAAAACCATTTATACCATAAAATTGATCTGGTTCTAAATATGAAGATGCAATACATACCTTTTGTAACAGTGGTACACCATGTAGATCAAAATATTGCTCCATCTGAAGTATCCAATTTACGGGATCCTTGCCATCAAACTTCCTCATCTTGCTTTTTCTTAATTTTAAGAGCTGATCTTGAAACGACTGTAACTCTGTACATTCGGATCTTTAAGTTCTGAAATTGCAACCTATAGTCACCCTTTGTGTCCTCTTTTCAATGCCACCAGTCTGATCCAAATTGGATTCTCCAAGAAAGAGGTATGCACAATCTCCCAAGATGACCTTATTATAGACCTTTCCAGAAAAGCGACCTTGTATGAAGTGCCACGTGTCACTATTTTGACCTTCAGCTCTGCAAAATATATACAGGAAAACTACAGTCTGTCCTCTTTCTGTATCTTCTTACGAAATTTCAATCCGATGCTCAGAGAGAACGTTATGATGATTTTCCCTAGGTCACCTGTTTGGAATGTAATTCAGGAGTCTGCAAAAAGACCAACTTCCTCGGATCATATCTCCGCAAATATAGCACAAAAAGCTTAGAAATTTGGACCCGAGATTCAGCGCAATGTCTTCTCAAATGGGTTTTTATTTTAGCTTCTGAAACGTCGTATAAAAAATGTTATAGTGAAAATTCCACGATGACCTGTTTGGAGTAGCGAAACCCTAGAATCCGAAGCTCTGATACCAAATGTTATGAAACCAGCTCAAGAAAAGATATAAAAGATAGATCAACGCCTTAGAATTCAGCCTTTTCAAGGGGGAAACCTCCTTTACATACATAAATGAACAATCTTGGAATACAAATGAAAAGACCTCCTTTCTATATATAGGAGTCTAAAGGGTCATAACATAACCAGAGCCGACATAAAAATAATAATGTAAGGGCACAATAATAATAATAGTGGGCTTATATGGGGCACAATAGTAACAATATGGGCACTACATGGGTACATCAATATAATAAGTGGGTTTTACTAATAACAATAAGGGGTTACACTAGTAGTATAGGGGCCTAACATTCTGTTTGTGATGTCTACCGCATCAATTACCCATTTGACCATATATGTGTATGGTATTATTTTTGGTCTCCCAGCTATTCGGTGTAGGAATGAACATGTTGTTTCGAAATAGGAGGCGTAAAATGACTCTTGAGCATCTGTCACGACCTTTGTTACCACTGGCCTGGGCTGCTCTTCTTTTAACAAGTTATACATGGCCTGAGGCCTCCCATGTTGAAGTTCCCCCGTCTTTGCTACATGTGGTATCAGAGAAATGCAACACAATTTCTGATTTCTCTGATGCAGTTGCCTTTCCCTTCTTCAACATTGTTTCTAATGATGTTCTCTGTAGAGTTTTCCTGAAATGGAGAAAAACAGAAGCTATCGGATAAACAAAAGCGAGAATGATAGTGATAATAAATGATATATTTAATCTCAAAAAGGTGACAAGATGGGAGCTTTTATTCAAAATGCAGATGAAAATATATCATATTACATCAAGTTGCTCTTTAACATAAATTCCATTAAACTTATTAAATAGCCACTAAGGCTTCTTATCATTGCCTTTATTACTCATTAAACTACCGCATCGAAAACGGGAAGGAAAAACTTTAAGGCGACGAGTTTGAACTATGAGAACGTCGATTTTGCAATTGCGACAAGATTATAGCAATATCGCAAGCGCTTTCCTAGATTTTTTAATATTCTGCGAGATGCAAGATAAGTGACATATTCTTTATTATTTAGAGCATAATTTTCCCAAATGAGTAATTATTTCATAAAGTGTTTTTCACTACATTCTAGACTTAACTTACAATTTATAACATTTTCTTCTATCGGGTCTGGGTTTTATCGCACTTTGCAAGCTTGCACAGTGCATAAGATTGTAATTTTAAGTAAATTGACGCGATGTGATAAGGTTGACTCATTCTATCACAATATCACATCTCAAATGTTACGACATGCTTTGCGAGTTGCGTCCTTTGTGAACACCGATATGCGATTGCGATAAGCGCTTCATTTTATAGGAAATGTCTTAAGTCTTAGTTTTGAATGAAAAGCCTAATGATTTCTAAGTTAAATGTGGTGATTCATTCTATAACAATTCGTAGATTTTGTTTGTTAATTAACTCTTCAACGCACTTGGTCCAGCGGTATGCGAAAATGTGATAATTGCTAGTCTTAGAGGGTTTTGACTCGATATCTTGATTTATTTCTAAAAGTTCAAAAGAATTAGGTGCTAAATTTTTCTTGGAGGGTTTTTTATAAAGGGTCCCCATTTATTAATATAATATTAACCATTAAACTAATAAATGGGGGGTTGTTGAATAGCATAACATGTGTTTAATGGAATAAACACACTAATGTGTTTATTCAAATACGCACATCGATTACCAAAGCTCTTTTTGGCTGAAAGTTATTTGATTTATTTATAAAATATATTTAATGGATTTTGTATTGAATGGTACAGGTTGTATATTGAAAAATAAATGTTTGATAAGGTGTCAAGTAACAAAAATACTAATCGACACAATGATAACACATCAAAAAAGCAGAGAAGGCAAGTTATTTGTAAATTATTTATAGAATTAATATGTTCGAATTATGTTTAAGTTTAACTAATATGTATTGGTTAGTGTGTGTCATGCCTAGCCACAAAATGAGGAAGTTTGATAAGATTATTTCTAATCTAAGTCCAGAAGAACGTAAAATCCGGATAGAAAAATTGCAGAAGGATGAATAAGGTGAATGAAAAAATATTATTCGATATGATTTTTTTTTTAATAATATACTTAATAATATTAGATAACATGTTTCAAACAATCCATTAATTTATATATCTTTAATTTTCTACGGGGAGCAACAACAAAGGAAAAAATCAATGTCATTCTAAGAAAAAAATTATAAAACATGTAAATGGTGATGAATTGGTCCTTAGCTCAAATGGAGTAGTGCTGGAGGTTAATGAAAGGGGGAATGCTTTTTACAAAACTATGAGAGATCTAGTGGAACAAACATATAGATGTACTTTTCACATACAATACAAAAATCAATCCAATGATTTTAAGAACCAAATTATATCTAAACTACAGGAAGCATTTCTAGAGCAATGGTCAATGAGACATGTCAGACTTACGATAGAAAAAACATACAATGACGAAAAATAACCATTCAAAATGTAATATTCCTAATTAAAATGATTTGGCTAGAATTAAATGTATATATTGCTACAAACCATTCATTTATTAATATCAATTCTGTTATAATTAATTTTCATATATCAATATAAAAATAGTTTATTAATTTGTTTTCAGGAAGATTATGAAAATATCAAATGATCAACATGCTGATATGTAGAACATTCTAGTAGGAATGTGCAAAAAAGTGCACAAGGAAATGGTCAAAGAAATGTACATAATTGCATCACAAGAGGAGTCATCTCAACAACAACGTACTTCAAATGTATATAATCATGAATGACTTTGTACATATAAAAAAAGTTAGCATTAAATATTAATTTTTAAGTATTTTATTGCAGAAAAGAAAATAAAATGGAACTCATTCAACACATAAAACACGACAACAAGGAAGAAAATGATTGATTCAAAGTTTGTGAGTAATTGTTAATATTTCCTTATAACAACTCGAAGTTTCATTTTTGTATATTTTAAGTTGTTTTACAACAACCATCCTTGAATGTCTTCAAATAGGTGTTAACATACAAAAAATAACCATAAGAAGAATTGGTTGACATTGGGTTAAATATGGGTTGTGAGTATATGTTGGAATATCAAAAATAAATTGTGGAATTTGTAAGTATCTATGTTGTTTTACTTTTCCAAGTTTATAATTATTAGAACAAAAAAATCATTTATATTAAATCTATGATTTATAATGGGGTTTAAAACATGTAGGAAACACAGTATGGAACTACACTAGTAGAAAACTTGTTGCAGCGAGGCATGAGAATTGGTTTTGAAACCATGTGGATATTTTATAAGTCACTTCTTGCTATGGTACATTGTTATTCGATTTACATTGATGTATATTATTTATTTCAATTTTCATTATTTCACCAATGTAGATTTACTCATTACATTTTATTTTTATATTTGTAGATGGAACAAGATTAAGAAGACTAAAATAATTGATGCAATCAACAAAACATTCTTCCAAATAACCCAATTCATGGAAGTAGCTCGAGTAATGACAACAGTTCCAATGAAGAATGATGATGTATTTGGCTATCAATGCAACTTTTTGTATTTTTTGAAATAATTGCGAGTGAAAATCAGACATTTTGTTCAATGTAATGGACATAGCATCCTAATTAAACAACAAGGGGTTACCAATAACAATCCCATTTTGTATGACAAAGAGATTCTTATTGATATATAATAAAATACATTTTAATTTATTCTATTTTGTTATCCAATGTCGCTATGAAATGTTACACCATTGATTAAATATACAGATGATTAAATATTATAATGGAGAGATATTGTAAAATCTAATAATATAACAGATTAATCCAAACAACATATAGAAATTCACTAATAAAATTTTAATTTATATGAAACTATTGAAAGATAAATGTTGATTTTTCATTGAATAATAATTTTAAAAATTACAATAATTACATTGCCACAAGTCGATGTTTCCAAAAAAGAGAAAATCTTATACAAAAAATTGGTGCGTCCATAACATAAAAACACATTGGTGCATTATGTTATATAAAAACATCGTGACGACATATTTTTTCATGACCGGTGCCTTTTTAGAAACTGACAACATTGGGGCATTTATTTCTTCAAGCACCGATATTGTTTGCAATTAACAACCTGGTGCAGTGTAATTCTTAACGCATCAATGCTTCCATAGAGCTAACAATCGAGTCCTACAAAATAGTATTTCTAGCCTAGTGCATTATCAAAAATAACAACACCAGTCCTTTTATATAACTAACAATTGGTGTGTTTATACAAAAAATACACATTAGTGTTGCAAGTTTAAACAAAAGCACCAGGACTGCAATTATTTTTTGTGTGCCTTGTGTGCCTCGGTGTCATTCCTTACAAGAATTCCCTAGGAATTTTTTATATATTAGCATAGGTGCAGTATATATTATGCACTGGTATTCTTTGCCTTCAACGCCTCAGTGCGTTTAGTTACGTATGCAGGCCGATGCATTTATATATGTAGCACACCAGCGCAACTTGTTCCATAAAGCGTACCACAAAAAAACATCCACTAAAACCTTTGGCCGCCCAGATTTTTTAGTTGTGTTGAAGTTCCACTATAATCTCGACTAAAAAATCCGCTATCACAAACAAATGTTTTAACGGATTTTTTTGGACAATTTATGCCATTTTTATAACACTAAAAGCTTTTGTTATAAACTCTGTTAGAAGGTATTTTCCTTATAGTGAAAAAGATTTTAAAAAAATACACTTAAAATAACTAAAATTTAAGCCTCCATAGGTGGTGGGGTACTTGGAGAAATAATTAATGCTTACATGACATTATTTCATAGTTTCATATTTCATGTCAGCGTATGGTGTTACAAGGAGTTATACATTGTTATATATATGCTCATATATACATTTTAAATATGGTTTGAAGATTTTAACTTTGTTAATGATATTAACATATGCGACTACAACGTAATTATGGGCATACTATTATCAAAATTCCATGATCAGTCTTTGGCATAATTGAAACAATGAATACTTCTTTCACTGGACAACTAATCTTCACTACATTATTATATCTATGAGCACAAAGACATTGTATAAACTAAGATTCAAAATCACAATTTCTTATCAAGGTCATGAATGGCATAAAATGTATGAGATAACAGTTATAAAAGTTTGTCATTTAAAATATTAAACATAATAATCATATGACAAGTATTAAGTGGCATGGTTGTGGTGGGTATGAAAGTACGGTTGCAAGGTCTTTCATTCAAATTATTAAACATGGCCCCACCAGTGTTGTCAACTCATATACAATGGTGTCAACAGTGTAAACTATGCTACCATGAAGGCATACACGACACATATAAGAATTTGGTTATAAAACATAATATGTGCTCACTAGTTTTCAAAGACGCACACAAAGTTTTGGAATGGTGTCAAGCTATACTGTCATGGGAATTCAACCACGCATATCAAATAGGTTTTGTAAAGTCCATATTGTAAATATCAAATGACTTTTGTGAAGTTGCAAGTTCTAAACATATGGCACATATGTAATATGCCATCCATGTGGTAATTTTATGTGAACCATATGGTGAGAAATGTTAGAGTTGGCAAAGTTATGAGATATGACATGAGTTAAAACTGTCGTAGCCCGAGGAGCACATCGGTATTCATAACATACTATAGGTAGTTGGTGGAGACGACACCAACCTACCATTGTGTGCTTTTTCTCTTGTGGAGAAGATGATCTCAAACACTCTCTGGAACCCTAGTCTGTCGCTCACAACTATTTAAGGCAACCACTAACAATCAACTCTGAGGAAAATAAAAGCGTTTTGGTCGCAGGTAAGAACAAAATTTGGCCTAAACCTCTGATGTTCCTCACCACAAGTTTGGATTATTTAGTTTGTTAAACACGGTGCCAAGAGTTAATCTCATTTCATGATTTATTCTTCCATTATTTACTCAGTCATCTTACGTTTTTTGTGTTAGAAGGATTTCCAACACTATAACAACAATCCATTTCCCCTCACAAACTGACACATAAGATTAGCTTCCCTATTTTGGTCATAAACATCATCCTTTGTCTCAAAATATATCATGGAACTTGTATTTAATTACATGGGTTTTTTAAAAAATGCACCCCTTAGCAGGGGGATCAATATTGTAACCTTGAAGTCTCAATTTGTGACATAGTGAATATGACACCTGGTCACAACATGAAAGTAATGCAAATTTCAAATGTATAGCCAGTTTGCGGCCCACATTTCCTTTCTCATACATAAGTTTTGGTTCCACTCTATATACGATAGCAGGTTGCATACCCACACCCACAGCTTGTGTCATACACTCTTAGACTATACGACTAGGCCGAACCATGACCCACAATCTCAAATATTTTGGGTGAATCCCCAATCGTGGTAGAAAAAATATAATGTGAATTGCACGAGGCTTAGACCTCCTCCTAGCTCCGCTTCACCTCACAAAAATGGAATATCATCATTTGTTTTATACATACACCCATCATGCATGTACACTACTCGTGTTTGGTTTCTAAATGATGTCCTCGCTCCAAAATTTATCATTCCAAGCTTGGTCTAGTTTTTTTTTTTTTAAATAAATCGATGTACCTCTTAAAGAGGTGATCGCATTGTAGTCCGTAATTCCATTTTTTTAACATGGCAAATCTCTCCATTGTGTAACTAATAGTGCGAGGTTCATAGTATTTTCCAACCCACATTTCATTTTATAGAGGTAAACACACAATCTTTGATCATATATGCGACAGAACATTTTATTTGGGTAATGCTTGCTCTCATGGTTCATGTTTTTAGGCTACACTTACACCATCAATGTGTGCCCTTCAAGCCATGCAACCCTTCATGTAAATTTCAAAATGGGTTTGTCACCTTATGTTTTGTTTGAATTACATGTTAAGCTTGGGTTGTAGTACAATAAATAATGTGAATTGCTTGGAACTTTGTCCTTATCCTGACTACATTTCACCTAGAAAAGGCAAGCATATAATTTTTTATTCTACATGTAACTCAAAAATGTATCTAGTCTATTCCCTGCCATTTTGATTTATATCTTTAGAATTGTGCTATGCAATTTTCACAACGTACATTTCTAACTTTCAAACATGAGCACAAAATCATTTGATTACACATGTAAAAAGAGGTTATATCCAAATTGTTCCACGCCATCTTGGTTTGCATTTTCGCTATGTGCTATACCATCTCATCCCACACTTCTAGTGCATGCCATGCCATCTAAGCAGCCTGTCGTGCAAACATAAAAAGGCCCATTTTGGCATTTTATGGTTTTAAGTTTTATATGGATAATTTATAATTTATTGGGGTTTTCTTACCTCAAACCTCATCTGATTTGTCATGTGATAAATTAACTTCAAACTCATCTCCTAGAAAAGTATAAAAAAAATTACGTTTGTGCACAACATGCACACTCACATGCCATACTCACCATTTTTTCCTCCCACGTTGAGACAACATCCCTTACCCTCATCATTTGTAAAATCACATTCAAATGAATTTTTTCCATTTACTGGGCATTTCATGAGGTCTACCCTTGGCTTGCAAATCATTTTGGGAAAAGAATTAAAGGCCTCAACCCTCAGTTCACACACAGGTGGACAAATCTACCTGATTAAAGTGTTATTCTCAAAAAAATTACTAACTTCATTCATATATATTTCATTATGCTTTACTAGTCTTGTATCCAGGTGCTCTTCCATGTTGATATCCATGGCCACTCTTGTGGAAAAAAATAAAATCTAAATGTTGATTTGTCCTTTACTCAACTACAATATTTTATGTATTTCCTTCTACATTTTGTGAGATATATTTGTTGCATATTATCCTTTATACACACCAACATTCTATTAAAAACATGTTTTCTTGTTGCATGCATAAACAATTCCCTCCCTCATGTTATATATATTTCCCTTATGTGTGTATGCAAAACACTCCAATATTTATATGAGTCGTGATTTTAAACAATCCTTTATTTTGTTGATTATATATTCATGCTCAAGAATTAATGGTTGTGTAACAAATTTTCTTAATCACCATACACTATGAATTTATTTACTAGAGGTTCTCGGGGTAACTGAAGGGGGCAAGCCAGAAAAACAAATCTATCATGGAAAGAAAACAAAAACACAAGAAATAGATTTTCCATATGCTTTGATGAAACCTATGAGGATTTCAATCAACTGACTCATGCATATCACTTATACCTCATATTTCCTCCTCCCCCCTCTCCTACTCTGCATACTCCACAAATGCACCTCTCCTACATCCTAGTATCATGGAAATCCTATAACCCATTGTATCTCATCAATATCCGTTACAACATGATGGTTGGGAGTCTAACCTTGTTAGGCCCACATTCTGCTTTTCATATTGGCCTTCTACTTCTCATCACTTAGCTCACCTTGTGATTATTTCTCCTTAGGTTCCCTCTTCTAGGCCACATCTTTACATGCTTATCAACCCCCTAACTTCCCTGCTCATGTTACAGTGGGAAATTTTTTTATGACATTTGTGCTTGCACATCCCCCCTCCGAGGCCACCTAATCACACACACATACTGATATTTCTGTAGAAAAAGGATGGGGAGAAGAGAAATCTCCTTCCACGACATGCACCTAGAGGTACAAGGAGAAAATATTATTCTACAAGGCTAGCCCTAGCAGACCTCTTGAGATGACACATGTTATTTGTTTTTCATGATGCTTTTTACTTTACTTTACTTGGACATATTTCGCACTACGAGATGTTATCATGTTTTTGAGACAACATATTATTTTTGACTATCATAAATATTTTCATGACATTTTTGCTAATGGATGACCCGAGCGTTATTTCACATGCTTGTTTGTATATGATGATGGATATTAGGATGCTTCATATACATGATTTCTATGGTGATGGTATTCTTGATGATGTCATATTTACATATGTTTTGTTTCATGGGAGATACAAGGATTAATGAAAATATTTCTTGGACATAATCAACGACCCCACCTACTAATATAAATTTAATTAATTAAAAAACTCCTTTTAAATGCCTTCTCCTGAATTAAAAATAAAAGGAGTTCAACATAATAAGAAAATTAGTTATAAAATAGTTTTGCTCTCCAAATACCTAAGGAGAATAAAAAAAAAAAAGCAAAAGGCACATAAGTGGAGATGGAAAATAATAGTGAGGAGATGTATGCATAAGTTTTAAAGTTGTCATTTTTCTTTGATAAATGTATTCTAGAGTACAAGAGCTTACCTGTTTTGGCGACATCAAAAATATTTCAAGGAGTGACAAGAAGAAAGTGAGCTCATCAATTTCGGGTAGTTTAATTAAGGTTGTTGTTTATTTCTTTCATTGTTTTGTGTTGTTAGAAGGTCTGATATTTGTTATGCCAGTGCTAACTAGTGCACTTTTTGCAGAACATATCGTTGATTCAATCTTATCGAAAAATTCCAAGTTGCCCAACAAATCTTTTGTCTTAAATTTTGGCATTCAAGTGTCATATTTTATTTATGGTCTATATTCTCATAGGAATCAACCAAAACAATATATTGTACTCATTATTTCAGTAATAAAATCAACATTTGACAACCTATATCTTTTTGGCATATTTCTCTGAATTTTTTTATTCTATGTCCTTAAATTTCATGAGAATATTTCCTGACTTCAGTGGCTGAAATCGTCAACTTAATATGTCTAGTCTTATGGCTAAAGGAGTATGTTTATAAAATATGCATGTAATTTCATTTATTAGTTTTCTTTCACATTGTCTTGATTTCAATTATTTACTTTACAATCTACATGTTGTTTATGTTATCTCTCTTTCATTTGTTTATTTGTTGCACATAGTTTTCTTTTATTTCAATGTATAGCTATTATGTGTATAGTTAATTTGTACTTTAATATAGGGAAATAAACTTTGGGCATAGTACCATTATTTGATCCGCTCTGTGATATTCGAGGAAGTTGGCAGCGAATCATGAGAAACTTCGCTCGTCAACAATACCATTACTTTAACTTTACATAACATGGATTTCACTCGATAGGACTCTCTTGCCACTGATGAATTGGCTTTGATCAACTTAGATATTACTTTAGCACTTTCAACTTTACTTCAAACTAGGTTTTCCTCCCAAAATGGGATTGGAATCAAGATAACCATATGGGACACAACAAGTTTACTTATATAGAAACAAAGATTTCCAGGGTGCAAAACAAGGAGGTTAAATGATGCAAGCGGAGCAGAGATGCTTTTTTTTCTGCCATTAGTTTGGATTAAGGTGAAACACCTATGAAAAACAAGGAAAGAAGAGATTGGAGGTGTTGACAACAATGCCAAGGGCAATGGAAAATATGAGTTGTAGACTATAGGATTGAGTACTTAGTAGTGCCTATTGGAAAGCAAAAAAGTTAAGGACAATGACAATGATTTTGAATCATTGAATATGGTCCTAAATATGAAAAAACATGCCAAATTTGAAGTGTACAACAACAATAATGTAACCACTAGTCATACAAGGTTCAAAAGCTATATGTTAGAAGAAGAGGAATCACTTGAGTTGAATTTGTGCTTTCTTGGATGGAATTGTTTGATTGGGTGAAATGAATAGTTACATCACCTCTATTTTTGGTGAAGCAGACGGGACACTATCAGAATCTCACTATTTGGCACCTAAAAGCACTTGGGCATATCAAAGTTGGTTGGAATTTGAACACGTGACTAAAATTTTGGGTTCTACCTTTATGCGATGAGGTAGAACAATCATGTGATGAGATTGAGTAAGTGAAAGGACTTGCAATGGTATATGCACAAAGGGTGTTTAGTTGTGGCCTGACATGACCAATGCATTAACTCAAATGATCATGCGATTAAGTTGTGTGTCTACTCAAGTGTGTATGTGTCACGACCCTAGGGGCTTTGCATAGTTACAAGGCATTATGATGAGTATGTTGTGACCCCTCAAGCGTGAAACATCGACGCGTTTTGCAACTTCCTAGTGTAGTGTAAAGTTACTCCACCTAGACTATGTCTCACAATAATCTTACTTTTATAGTCTCTATATTATCGGTTAGTTAGTGAAATATCATAACCCTTCAATATACTACAAGTAATTCTTATTCTCACTCTACTTCAGTTAAATTTGATTCATCAATAATTCATGAGAGATGTATGTAAATATATCATGCCATCATTAATACAATTACACGTGCACAATTTTATATAAATCAACCCTCCGGCCTTCTACTTTTATAAAGGATACAAGATACATAAAAAATCGAGATAATGGATTTGTATCCACAAAGAAAAATGACATAAATCATAAGAAACACAAAGAGAAACCTATCACTTGTTTCCACCCCATGTGGGTCAGCCTTCACCCAACTCAACATGACTTCGATTAGGTCTCCTCTTTTGCTCGTGGTCTACCCTACAACAGATGATCCTGAGCTACTTTTCCCCTCCTCAGCTTCAACCCTTCTCCTTTCATTTTGTCTTGTGATTTGACTCCTTTTGGCCCATATTATGAATTTCACACTTGATCGAAGTTCTCTTTTGGTTGTGTAAGTGTCTTCTATCCATGATATGTCTCTTTACTTATATACATCTTGTTTTTGTTACGCAACTCTACTCCACGAAGCTACTATTTTGGTTGGGTCGACTTGTCACTCCATAATGTGACTTCTCCTCATGATCCTATCGCTAGATTGGGGTTTGCTCATTGCACATATAACGTGATGTCAAGGCAGGTCAACCTCTTATCATCTCAATTTCCCCTTACTTTTCCCATCCATCATTCAGACACTACACTCGCTCACTTTCCCACTGCTTAGCTATGATACCTATGACACCTCGGGCTAACATGCATGCTTAGTTGAATGACACTTTGGTTGACTTGCCCCAGGGTTGCATGTATTAATTGTGTTGTGCTCTTGTGGCACCCCTGCCACTGAGCCCATATGAGAATAAACCCTAACTTTAAATTTTCAACACCCATGTTGGCACGCTCTCACCCAACCTCCTCTTTTGTTGCATTTCTTGGGATATCTGGATCAAAAATATTGCAATAGGGATTTCACCCATGGCATGCACCTTGGTTAAAGGTGCACCCAACTCTAGGGCCTAACATTCTCCCTTGCTCAAAATTTGTGTCTTCTCATCAATAGTCCATCCATAACCCTTTGGTTATATCCCCTTGGATATCAACATCGTGATGTAAAATTCCTATGGATGATGTATCTAGCTACATATTTGGAAATCACCTTTGTGTATCACCATGTGTTGGGTCTCCTCATGTCACTGAAAAAATCAGGTAGTGTTGGGTTGTGTTATATTCTTTCCACGACTAGCCCACGTAGTTAACCGGGGGATTAGAGGGGGGGCGGAGCCCCCTTCATTGTGCCGATTGTGTAGCAGGGGGGGTGTCACAGGGGATTTGAGGTGTACCCGTAACCCCACTCTATGGGGTCCAGGGCAGCGCCTCATAATTTTGATTTTGGACCCTATGTTAGGTTGGGTGGACCCACCTATGGTTTTGTGCATGATTTTCGTACATGTTTTCTTGACGCGGTGGTTTTTACGTCCATGGTATTGGACGCGATGGTTTTTGGTCCATGATATTGGATGCTTCGACATGTATAAATATGTATTATAACATTGAAAGCAACATAATGAAAAATCAAGCTGGTAGTCCTGGTTTTGGGATCCAGGGGAAAATCTCTGTGTATATGTGTTTTATGTGTTATGCTCTCGCATTGTTTATTTTTTGTGTTTTAGAATCGTATGTAGGTAATTTCTGTACGGGGTTAAAACCTACATTTGGTATCAGAGTAGTTTTGGCTTCAAGGGGACGCCTTTGATGCTGAGGGGTTTCGCTCAGGCCTGTGGTAGACCTTATTCAGTGGGAGATCTGTGAGATCGATTCTGGTGGTGAAAGAAGATAGCAAGTAGTGGAAAGATAGAGATCGAGAAATTTAATGTTCAGAGTTTTGATTTGTGGAAACTCAAGATGGAGGATCTGTTGGTGGATAAAGATCAGTGGATCGCGGTAGATCCGGGTACTAAACCAACGGGAGTGTCTGATGAAGAATGGAAGAAGTTGGATCAGAAGGCAAATAGCACAATACGATTGTGTGTCTCAGATTCAGTATTGCTGAATGTATCAGGGGAAGCTACGACAAAGGCTTTGTGGGACAAGTTAGGGAATTTGTACCAATCTAAGTCTCTGGTGAATAAACTGTTCCTACGGAAAAAGTTGTTTAACCTGAGGATGAAAGATGGAGACTCGGTAACAAAGCATCTGAACGCATTTAATAATGTGGTAAGTCAGTTAGAATCTGTTGATATTAAAATTTCAGATGAAGATAAGTGTATCAGTTTGTTGTGTTCTCTACTAGATTCGTGGGATAATATGGTTATTGCAATAGGTAGCAATGCAACTACCTTGCAGTTTGATGAAATAGTCTCATCCTTGCTGATGGAGGAGATGAGACAGAAAAATATGGAGAGCCAGAATGGTGATGTCTTGTCTGTACGAGGACACTCCCAGAATAGAAACAAAAATAAGTCATCGAGTGGGAGATCTAAATCTCCAGAAAAACCTATAAAGGTGGTGTGCTGGAAATGCAGAAAGGAAGGGCACTACAAAAGGGACTGTAAATCTAAAGCTCCTGATAAAGGAAAGGGATCTGATGATGCTCCTTCT
>APFE031123753.1:16953-29454 GCA_000404065.3 Pinus taeda | reverse complement strand
CCCTAATCATTTTTTCTGTGAAGAGAAGCAAACGAGAGCGTTATTCACCTTTTTCTACAATACCCATTGGATATTGCTATTTGGTGTAGGGTTCTGCTCGTTTATAAATTGCACTCCGAGTGGTGTTTTTCTTCACTCAAATTTTGTTTTAAGTGGTGGGTGCAGTGTCATAAAGAATTTAGATCCTTACCTTTGAAAATATATGTGCTTCAACGTTGTCAAACTAGATGCACCACATTGCATATCTGAAAAGGTCTTTTGGGAGCATATCTTTCACTCATGTATACAGAGAATTAAATGATGTTGAAGACTCTCTATCAAAAAGAGGCCTTACAGTGGTGCCAAGAAATATTCACTTTAGTTTCCTACACAATGGCTTCAGGATGGAAGAAGGGGTCATTCCAATTGGTTGAGTTTGCTCTAGTGATCTTTTGTTTGTTTGCAATTCTTATTTAGAATATCAATATTAGATAGTTTAGTTACTTTTATTTTCCCTCAATCTGGTGTCGCTGGCAATTATTTTGACATGTTAGACGTATAGACTCTTATAACAGGAGTACTCTTTTGAGTTGCTTAGGTAGACAAGAGAATATGATGTTGATTATTAAAGCAATATACATATTTCGAGATTATATAGGTTTCTACGTTTTGATATCTATATGCAGTTGATAATAAACACATTATGACTTGATATATAATCGTGTTTCACATTTTTATGAATATCATTGTTTTTATTTATGCAAATAAATAAATTAAAATTAAAATAAATCATAAATAAATTATGAAAATGCATTATCAACATTCCTAACTATGAAAGTGAATTATATAATTAAACCTGTATGATCGATCAAAGTTAAGGCTATTTAAATTGATTTACTTTATCCATTTCAATCGCCTTCGCATTCATTCTTTTCTCCTCAAAACTTGATGGCCGTGTTTTCTCCTCAAAACTTCATTTTCCACGCCCATCATTATTACGTCTTTATTCATGGTAGGTGTTTCTATATCGGCCCCGGTGGATGGGGCACCGTTGACCACTTCTTTTTTTTCAAAATTTAATTTGGACAGGTGCGATTCACTCTGGGCGAATAAACCTGGAATATGCCTTCGTCTGAGTCTGAGATCGAGGGTTGTGGCGCGAGGGAGAGCGAACTGATGAATATTTTTTTTTGGTTTTGTAGCATTGAACTTCTAACGTGGCGATGTCTATTCCGGTGCGGTGTCAGTTTCTCTTCATTTCATTTGGGCTTCGCATGCAAAAGTCTTTTGTTCGACTTATTTTCATTTGGGCTTTAGCGTGCCAAGGGATTTTCATTGAAAATGAAGATGAATACGAATACAGAGTAAAACAGTGTAGTGCCCACAATTATGAATAATTGGATGCAAACTGTATCTTCACAAATCAGGGATAAGGACAAAGGCAAGTGGAGGTCGACGACGATATGGACGATACTGTAATATTATCAAAAGTTGCTTGAGAAGAAGTATTGAATTATTTAACGTCATTTCCTACGGAAAAGGATTCCTCTAAATTGGATTTACTGGACAAATTACTCGAGAAACAAGCCCAATTCAGCGATTCCTCTTCAGTATACACAGACTCTTCACAACCCGGGATGGAAGGCTACAATTGTGTTGTAGCTAAGGAAATAGATCCGGGGACAGGGAAGTTAGTGAAGGGATTTATTTTTTGTAACAATTTTTATTCGTCTAACGTGCACAAGGGTGGGAAACTCCTCATTCATCACATTGGAAGGTAACTATGAGCCACAATATGTAATAAAAAGTGCATTGCATAAATAAAACCAAAAGTCGTGAAAAGAATTCAAAGGTATGTTATTGTAATCCAAGGAGACTATCTTTCCATTGTTTCATTGGATTTATCGTCTGGGTAGGTTTTTCATAATATAGTAACCACTCTTTCACTAATTGCCTTCGCAGTATTCATCTGACTTTGTTTGGATATATGCACTAGAATGAAATGGCTATCAATGGAGACTGAGAATATTAGTGAGAATGTCGTGAAGTGAATACATAACTTAGCAAGGGGTGTATTGAGGAATTTTGTGAATTGGTCCAAGGTTGGCCAAAAGTTTTTCAGAATGCTACTGGGGAAACGCTTCTTGTTTCATTCGACTCTTTCAGTACGTTAATATCTCTCTTATTTTCCTTACATCCTTTCTCTTGTCAAGATTTTTTATGAACTGACTTCACCAGAAATCGCAGACAAAATTATTGGCGTTGTGGAAAAGGCAGGGAAGGATGCCCTGATATCTACTTCCACAGTGGCGAATGACATTGTTAAACACAGGTTCGACGAAAGCAAGAACAACAATTTCTCTCATCGTATTACTGCACCAAAAAAAAATGATATGTCCATAGCCTTTTTACGCACGTTGTATTGATTGCAGGTTTGGTGAGAGCATAGGATAGGTTACAAAGGACAATTTTGCAATTGTTGGGCATATAATTTTGACTGCATGGAATATAGCAAGGATTCGGAAGGTCATAAATCTTGTTTCATCCAATTTGAAGAGTCTTGGTAAAGCTCTAGAGAAAGGCATTAAATGAAATGATTTAATATGAGACCAATATGGGCCTCTGGTTCTAATAGTTTTGTTTTAGAAATAATTTGAGATACATCCATTATGACAAATCTCATATCAAATTCGATCGATGTTAGTATAAACGATATAGTTATGTCCTCCTATGTGTGATACTGTGGTTAATGCCCACACATTGGTTTAGTTGTTTGTCTGCCTATGATAGTATAAACATCATATAAAGTGCTCAGCTCAAACATTTGCATCTTTTCATGTTTTGGTGATTTTTTTTATGAAGTTGTATGGAGTAATTTGTGAATGTCTCATGTTTTTTCCTAAATTACAATCTTGCACAATATATTTTAAAGAAAGTGAAAATATAACCTTATCTAAAAATTTAGAAATCATAATCTTGTCCTTGCTCAAAATTGTATGGGAAAATTTCAAAGTAATAATCCCAAATAATTATTTGATTGTACTATGTCTTTACATGCTCCGATATTGTGGTTTTTTTAGCTAATAAAAATTGGGCTTATGTGATTTTGTCGGACTGGCATAATCTTAGGCACCTTGTATAAGGTCAACCATGTTTTATAAAATCAATTGTTTTGAACCTTGGTTAATCATGGCCAACCATTGGCCAACGTCGCATTGTGACAAAGATTATTTCAATATGAAAACCAATCATTGTCTCAACCATGGTCTAACGTTGCATTATGACAAATATTATCTCGATATGATAATCATGGTCAGTTATGGTCAATCATGGTCAACCTTGGTCAATCATGGTCAACCATGTTTTGTAAATTCAAACATGGTCATCCATGGTAAATTATGATCAACCATGGTCGAACATCGCATTGTGACAAAAATTGTCTTGATATGAAAATAAACCATGGTTAAGTATGGTCAACCATGGTCCAGTGTCACATTGTGATAAGGATTGTCTCTATATGAAAATCAAGCATGCTCAACCATGTTTATTTTAGTGTTTACAATATTTATCTTAGGGTTTATATACCTTGGGTTTATAATATTATTCCCATGGGTTTAATAATATTCCATTAGGTTCATAATCCCTTAGGTTTTTAGTATTAATCCCTTGGGTTTATTATTCCCTTAGTTTTATAATATCAATTATGGTCAATCATAGCCAACCATCATCAATTATCAGAAACCATGTTTGTTTTAGTGTTTACAATATTTATCTTAGGGTTTATATACCTTGGGGTTATAATATTAGTCCCTTGGGTTCACAATCCCTTGGGATTTTAGTATTAATCCCTTGGGTTTATAATAATAATCCCTTGGGTTTCTAATAATAATCCCTTGGGTTTCTAATATCAATCATGGTCAACCATGGTTAATCACATCCAACCATGGTCAATCATGCTCAACCATGCTTATTTTAGTGTTTGCAATATTTATCTTAGGTTTTATATACCTTGGGTTTATAATATGAGTCCCTATGTTCAACCATGGTCCAATGTCAACTGCGATATAGCATCACATTGTCACAAGGATTGTCTCTATATGAAAATCATCCATGGTTAGCCATGTTTATTTGAGTGTTTACAATATTTATCTTAGGGTTTATAATATTAGCCCCTTCGGTTTAATAATATTCCCTTGGGTTCGTAATCCCTTGGGGTTTTAGTATTAATCCCTTGGTTTTATTATTTCTTTGGCTTTACAATAACAATCCCTTTGGTTTATAATATCAATCATGGTCAACCATGGTCAATCATAACCGACCATGGTCAAACATGGTAAACCATGTTTATTTTAGTGTTTACAATATTTATCTTAGGGTTTATGTACCTTGGGTTTATAATATTAGTCCCTTGGGTTTAATAATATTTCCTTGGGTTCATAATCTCGTGGGGTTTTAGTATTAATCCCTTGGGTTTATTATTCCCTTGGATTTATAATATCAATCATGGTCAACCATGGTCAATCATATCCAACCATGTTCAGTCATGCTAAAAAGTATTTATTTTAGTGTTTATAATATTTATCTCAGGGTTTATATACCTTGGGTTTATAATATTAGCCCGTATGGTCAACCATGGTCCAACATCACATTGTCACAAGGATTGTATCTATATGAAAATAAACCATGGTCAACCATGTTTATTTTAGTGTTTCCAATATTTATCTTAGGGTTTATATACCTTGGGTTTATAATATTAGTCCCTTGGGTTTAATAATATTCCCTTGAATTCATAATCCCTTCGGGTTTTAGTATTAATATCTTGGGTTTATAATATCAATCATGGTAAACCATGGTCAATCATAGCCAACCATGGTCAATCATGTTCAGCCATGTTTATTTTACTGTTTGCAATATTTATCTTAGGGTTTATATATCTTGGGTTTATAATATTAGTTCCTATGGTCCAACATCAAATTGTACAACCATGGTCAACCTTGGTCCAACATCGAATTCTGACTTAGATTGTCTTAATATGAAAATCAACCATCATGAACCATCGTCGATCATGGTCAACCATGGTCCATATTCCTAGGGTTTAATATTATTCCTTTAGGTTTATTACCAATCATGGTCAACTATGGTAAACCATAGTCAACCATGGTTAATCATGGACAATCATGGTAAACCATGTCAACTATTATCTACCATGTTTTATAAATTCAATCATGGTCAACCACGGTCCAACGTCACACTGTGACGAATATTGTCTTAATATGAGAATAAAACATGGTCAACCATGGTTCAATGTCGCATTATGGCAAATATTAGACTCAATTTGAAAATAAATCATGGTCAACTATGGTCCAATGTCACATTGTGACAAGGATTGTCTCAATATGAAAATCAACAATGGTCAACCATGTTTATTTTAGTGTGTATAATACTTATCTTAGGGTTTATATACCTTGGCTTTATAATATTAGTCCCTTTGGTTTAATATTATTCAATGAAGGTCAACCATGTTTTATAAAATCAATTGTGTTCAACCATAGTTATTTAGGGTCAACAATTAGCCAACGTCACATTATGAAAAAGATTTTTTCAATATGAAAATCAATCATTGTCTTATCCATGGTCCAATGTCTTATTATCACAAATATTGTCTCAATATGATAATAATGGTAAACGATAGTAGATCATGGTCATCCTTGGTCAAGTATGGTCAACCATGTTTTATAAAGTCAAATATGGTCATCCATGTTCAATCATGCTCAACCATGGTCGAACATTGCATTGTGACAAAAATTATCTTGAAATGAAATTCAAGCATGGTTAAGCATTGTCTGATCTAGGTAGATCTTGGTGCCCACCTGCCAAGTCCACTTGGAACCCCACCATTGTTTCTCTCAGTATTTTTAGTTTCCTTAATTATAGCACAACTTACTATTTTTAGTAGTTTTTCGGGTCCTAAACTTTCGGACTCATTTTGAGGCCCTAAAAAAGGTTTTTTGGGAAATTTGGGGGCAACATGGGTCCATGGACCATGTTACCCTTCCCAAAGTGGTAGTGCTCGGATAGATCTTTCTAACATGATATTATACACGTCAAAGAGAGATCGTATGCCAAAGTTACGACCCCGGGACGTTGATGTACCAATTTACCCAAACAGGGCCCACAGTTTGGCGTTTCATTTTCTAGGGTTAGGTTTTGGAATGTTAAGGGTTTTCCATTGTTTCTCAACAATAAATAGGCCTTCGAGCCTCATTGTAACACAGTCTCAGAGGCATGTAGCCACCCACATCTCTTCTCAGAGATAAGCTACCATCGCCCTAGCTGGTTTATTTCCATTACTGCTTGTAAGCATATTTCAGTAATTTACATTAATGAAATGAAGTATTATTTCCATTGCATATCTGTGTTTATGGTTATCTCTGTAATTTGTTGCGTTCCTGTTTAAGTCTAGATCAGTGGTATCAGAGCGGTTTGTGTTTTCTCTGTTTTTCTTTGCATGTCCCCAACGAGGTTGGGATATAAGGAGTTAGGGCTTGAACTGGTCGAACCTCTACAAGACCGGACTCACAAATCTAGACGGCCTCCCATGGCAGATGAGAAGAAAGATGAGGGGTTAGGTGATCCTATCAAAATCTTGCTTAAAGAAGCCCTCGAGCGACAACGGAACGCGATGATGGACATCTTTGCCCAGATCCTTCAGTGGCTACCCAGAAGCGACACATCGGCTTCCAGTAGCTACTCTGGAAACACCACGCCTTTTAAGGTACAAGTTAATTTTGAAATCCCCATATTCGAGGGTCAAATAGATGCAGGTGCCATAGATAATTGGTTAAATCTACTAGAGGGTTGCTTTTTTTTCATGAATTTTCGAGTCGGGAAAAGATTGTTTTCGCTCTTCTCAAAGCATCCCCCCATGTCAAGGACTGGTGGGAAGCCTACTGCGATCAGAAGGATGAAAGTACTGGCTCACTATTTTCAGCTGCACCCACCTGGAATTCATTCCAGGATGCTGTCAAGGAGCAGTACTACCCTGTCGGAATCTATGAGAATGAATACATAAAATGGACCACGCTGCAGCATAGAAGGGACCAAGATGTGCTAGAGTTCACCAATCTTTTCCATACCCTTCACACAAAGTTGGGTATCAAGGATTCGGAGCAGCATTTGATACTGAAATATCGTGGCTACATGCATAAGTACATCCAGCAAGAAATAGAATTCTTGAACATCTCCTCGCTCGGCACAGCATACCGATATGCCGTCAAGGTTGAGTAGAAGTTTAAACAAAACAAGCGAGACTTTGGATCTATGAATCCAAAGAAAGGGAAAGGTGCCCCTAAACCACAAAATAAAGGACAAATCCAAGGCGAGGTAGCCCAAGACAACCCACCAAAGCTGCAAGCAAAGAACAGCGCCACAAAGTCGAAAAAGGACACAGGAAAATGGTGTGAGTTCCATAAGAGCTCCACTCACAACACAAGTGAGTGTCGGGCCAAGCAGTCACTGGTGGCTAAGTTAAAGGTTTCAGAATCAGATGCATGTTCCCACTCTGAGTCAGAACCTAACAAGGGGAATGACAAAGGGAAGCATATCATTGATGTGAATCCCAATGCCACTGTTTCTACCACCAAGATCCAGAAAAATGAACCCGAAGATCCAGAGGAGGAGGAGCATCTCTTCCACTCCCAGATGTGGGTAAATGGCTCCCCGCTACAGTTCATTGTCAATAGCGGAAGCCAAAAGAACCTCATTTCGGCAAAGGTCGTGAAGCGGTTGGGCTTACCAACCACAGCACATCCACAACCATACACCATCGAGTGGTTTCACCAAGGACAGGATCTTCGCATGAGCCAGCAGTGTCACCTTCCATACAACATCAAGCCCTTCACGGATGAGGTATTGTGTGACATTCTCCCCTTGAAGTTTATGATGTATTATTAGGACAACCATACTTGTGGAAGTGACATGCTGTGTATGAATCAAGGCCCCGTGCTGTTATTACTACATTGGGAAATAAGTTGTACAGGATACCAGAGGTAGCACCACCTACTGCCATCTCTTTGATTACTGCAAAAAAATGCAGTAATCTCATTTCCAAAACTGGGAAATTTATTTTCCTAATGATACGCCCTGAAGGAAAAAAGAAGACAATGGCCATGGCCTCCAGAAAGGGCCCCTCCGCATGACAACTACAGATGGACAAGGTCATGGAGAAGTACGAGGACATCTTCACCTCCTCTGCATGGGTTCCTCTGCACTGTCAGGTCAAGCACTCCATCGATTTGACCCCAGGTGTGCTGCTAACCAATGGACCAATTTATCGGTGCTCCATTGGAGAATGATGAAATCAAAAGGTAGATTCAGGAGCTCCTACAAAAAGGTCACATCCGTCTGAGTTCATCGCCTTGTGGGAGCCCGATCATGTTCGTATATGTTACACAACAATTTGTCATCGTCCCTGTTACCCCTCTCCCACATCATGGAGGACTCATTCTGGGACCTATGAGAAGTGACATGACCTGCAAACACTTGTATTGCATTCCCCTAAACTTGAGCTTCATTTGCCCTAAAGACATCTCCTGCTAAAAACCCCTAAAAATAGCCCTTTTCCATTGGCGCGGTTCCATAGTGCAGCCCTCGCGCCAAAGGGGGAAATCCTCCAAAGAGGGCACGACAGTTGGCGCTCTTTCACAGATTCGCACTCGCACCAACCATAATTAGTACTGTTTTTTGACAAACAAACACTGGAAGATTCATCCTAACAAATTCCTGGATTGAATCTATCTTGAGTTGGGTGGTTTGGCTTCGGATTTCCATAGAGAGGAAGTGGTTTTCCACCTCTCATGGAAGCTTCTTTAGTGATAAAGCCAATCCATGATTATTGTGGATGATCCCAACTCCCCTTCCTCCATCTATAAAAGCTTGTCCATTTTCCTTGGCAAGCTTAATTCCATATATTTAGAATTGTCAAGTTTCCAAGAGCTTCATGCTACAAAAGCCTTCTTCATTCCCATAAGGCCAAATCTAAGTAAGGAGATTCTTGTCCAATAACCAAGGAGAGAGAGGCTTGTTCCTACTCCCAACAAGCTTTGCAAGACATGTGCTGCTAATTACCCAGCCAAAGGAGGATCTAACGTCAAAACTATGGTTGTATTCTTCTTTGATTATTATCAATAAACAACTATTGTTATGGTTCCACTCTTATTGTTATTTGTAATGATGATCAGTTACATCCTTTCTGACTGATATATAGTTGCATATGTTGGATTTTATGCTTGTGTTTGTGTCATTCTTTGTATGTGCAGGTGTCCATTCATGGAGATCATGGGGATCGTGATCTGCCGAAGCAAAGGAACGGGAGCGTCACCTCTTCTACAAGCACTAGCATTGGAATCTAGGTAGGCCCTCATCGTTGGTCTTTAATTTTCAATTAGGAACTTGCGCGGTAGCATTGTATGGTTGTTGCTAGACACGGTCTGGGCTAGTAGGGATCACCTCTGTCCGCAGAGGGGATTTACCTCCTCAACAATTTGGTGACACCGCTGGGGAGCTTGTCTTGCCTTTTTGGTTGTTTCTTGATTTTTACTTGCTTGGTCAGCCTTCTAGGTTGAGGTCTTTTGTTGTTTCTTGCTTCTTGGTTTACCTGGTCATCGTTGGCCTAGTCTTGGATTGATTCCTTTTTATGTTTTCATAGCAAACTTGACTGGCGCTCGTTTTTGCATAATAGTCGCGCCAATTTGCGCTAGTTGTCAATGTATCACTTGTGACAATCCCTAATTTGGCGCTAGTTGTCAATGTACCACCCACGCCAATTGGCACTAGTTGTCAATGTACCACCCACGCCAATTGGCGCTAGTTGTCAATGTATCACTCGCACCAATCCCTAATGGGCGCTAGTTGTCAATGTACCACCCGCGCCAATCCTTAAAATGTGCTAGTTTCGGCCTGACAGTCGTGCCAGGCCTGGGAACTGCTAAAGTTTGCTTGATTTTAAGCCATCTGAGCTTGGTCTTTGTTTTGGATACATTTTCTCAACTACTTGAGTGTGTTGGAGTCTTGTTTGACTGGTTTTAACCTTTACCCTTCGGTTGTTTTCCATTTTCTATCGATCTCACGTTTTTAGCCTTGGGGCATCTAGTGGCTTTCTGTGTCGAGCCTTCCTTAGGAGTTTTTGGTCTTGTATTGGTCCAGTCAACTTTCTGATTACTCCCTTGCACTCGTTTAGTGGTTGTTAATCATTTCATTGCGTCGTTTGAGTGACCTACCTCCTTTTTCACTTAAATTTTGCCTTGTTTCGCTTTGGGCCTAGATTACACGGCTCATTTGTGTCTTTGGGAATTTTCTTGGTTTTGAAGGACTGCTTTGGCACTTAGGGATCTGATTGTGTTTGCATTGAGTGGAATTTGCTTGTTTTTACTCTTTTATTATCGTTTCTCAAAGTTTGTTTAGTTCATCTTGCAATCAACATTAAAAAAAATATATATCTCTTTTGCTTTTCATTAGTTAATGTGAATTAGAGCTTTTTGTTGTTTAGTGACTTTGAAGAAAAAAATTTTAATTTCCATTCGCTGCTTTAGAGATATCATTAGTTGTTTTATGATCATTTTGTTTGTGTGAAAGCTCTCAACTCTCTTATAGTTAGCATTCATCGAATAAAATGATATATTGTGGCATATAGCTTGCATTTAGGAAATTTTGAGACATTACATACGATAAGGCATGAAAACTGAAACATAAATCCAAGATGAACTTTGAAATGAGCTGAATGAATCTAACAATGCATTGGAACATAACACACACTGTTTAGAGGTCTAGGCTAGAGATGTGCTCTGGCGTCGTTAAACCTAGTCACTTTTGTTTCCACTCAAGGTTGGGTGATTCCTCCTTCTGTGACTCATTAGTGGTCTAGTACGGAATTGTGCTCCCACGTACAGTCAAGTATATGGGCAAACCCCACTAGGTTATCATCCTTTATCCATAGGAAGTTGTGTCTACCGCCTTATGACCCATAACACACCGAACACAGCATTCGAGAAGATTGGCTGTCGTACGAAAAGTCCTTGGTTTTCATACAATTGCCAAGATGTATATGCAGTTTTACGGATTGTCTAGTAAACCTTTTGCCTAGTTCTCTAGAGTAGTCACTTTTGATCCTTTTCGGACTCCCTAAATGAAAAGACTCATCTGAGAATTTGTCACTTCGGGCTCATTAAACATTTGAAGATGACTAGAGTTATCTTTTTGTCCTTTTCTCGACTCTTTAAAGATGAACAGGTCAAGTTATGTCCTTGTGTCTTAAAATTTATTCGCCTGTGATCACACACCCTGTTAGATTTTGTTTGTTGACCATTTGATTGTGTGTCGTGACTTTTTTTCAGCCCCGTGTGTGATTTTCCATTTTTTATGGCAACTTTTCCAGAGTTCACCAACCCAGGAATCCCCTCTTACAGGAATCCTGGTCATTTTCCTCCTTTTGGGAATGTTGGTGCTCCTTACATGGCAACGTTGTCCCTTCCTGGGTTAGCAGTTGAGTTGCCTGTTTGGTTGTTCTCAACCTCTTTGATCCCTAATCTCTCAACTACTGGTCAATCAGTTCCTCCACCCGAACAACATCATGTTGATTCCAAGGTGGACCTCTCCCCTTCTTCGTCGGTTTCTACATCCTCATATTCTACTTCACCTGGTGAAAGTATGGACTCAAGTAACCGGGTGGCTAAGAAGAAGATCAAGAAGATCAAGAAGAAGAAGTCTCATAAGTGAGAGGTTACAAGTGCAGCTACTGCTCCGAGAACAACTTAGGTCACAACTCCTTCTGCTCCTCCCTGGAAGGTCAAGTTTCCTTGTTAATTGTGCAAGGATGACCATCTTCTTCGTGATTGTGTTGGCATTCCCAGGACCTTAGAAGTATGGTCTCACGATCCAGCCTACCCCTCATCGTCCTCTGAAGCTCATGGCAATGCTACCCTATCCACTTGGTCGTTGAGTCAAGTCACCAAGGGAGGAACGAAAGAAAAATTCTTTTGGTCTGAATCTCAACAGAAGGCATTCATAGAGTTGAAAGATCGCCTCTGCACGGCACCAGTTATCGCATTACCATATTTAAAACAACCATTTGAGGTCGAGACAGATGCCTCTGATAATGCTATTGGGGCAGTCCTTACTCAACACGGGCATCCAGTGGTATATCATAGTGAAACACTTTCAAACATGGTTCGGAAGTATCCCACTTATGATAAATAGATGTATTCCATTGTGCAAGCTTGTCGACAATGGAAGCATTACATTTTGGGGAAGGAAACAGTCATCCACATAGACCACCGACCCCTATAGTTCATACAGACCCAAGGGAAATTGCAGAATGATCACCATTAGAAGTGGTCTACATACCTACAATAGTTCCATTTGAATATCAAGTATAAGAAGGGCAGCACCAATAATGTTGTAGATTGCCTCAGTCGACCACCGATCATGGCGTTAACCACCGTGCTCAACTCTTGTGGGCACGAGACT
>APFE031123753.1:4787-16011 GCA_000404065.3 Pinus taeda | reverse complement strand
CTAGCCACAACTATTTTTAGGTGGGCTTGGGATACCAGCCACTATGCCCCATTGATGTGGCCATGCCACTTGTAGCTACTCACATAGATTCAGCTCATGTCCAGTCTAAAACAGACAAGGCAACTAGCTTCATTGAGCACATCCAACATATTCACTAGTAGGTCCATGACATTTTGGAGAAATCAAATGCCAAGTACAAGCAACGACATGATCAACATTGGGTGCCACACAATTTTCAGGTGGGCGACAAAGTTTGGTTGCATTTACAAAAGGAACGCCTTACTAGAGCTTATCGGAAACTGAGACCACTCCGATATGGTCCTTACACCATTACTAATGCTACGGGAGACAATGCATTTGAGCTCAACATTCCCCCATTCCTTGGCCTGCACCTAGTGTTCAATGTGGACTACCTTCGGCCATACTTTCCACCATTGCTAGACACATCCGACATTGCAGAATAGCTCACACCCACAAAATTAAATCCAGATTGCATGGAACAAGCTGCAATTGATTGGATCATGGACACATAGATCAAGAACACTCGCTAATATAATATCCAACTGTATCAAGTTGTCAAAGTAGGCCAACTCCTTCACCAGGGCAAGTGGCTCACCAGGGACCAAGTTCAGCAAAAGTTTCCTCATCTCATGGAGGAACTCAATGAAATGCGGACCATTGCTTCCTAAGGGGGGAGGAATGATCCAGGTGGATCTTGGTGGCCACCTGCCAAGTCCACCTGGAACCCCACCATTGTTTCTCTCGGCATTTTTCAGTTTCCTTAATTGTAGCACAACTTACTATTTTTAGCAGTTTTTCGGGTCCTGAACTTCCGAAGTCGTTTTGAGGCCCTAAACAACGTTTTTTGGGAAATATATGGGCAACATGGGTCCATGGACCATGTTTTCCTTCCCAAAGTGGTAGTGCTCGGATAGATCCTTCTAACGAGCTATTGTACGCGTCAAACAAAGATCGTATGCCATAGTTATGACCTCGGGAAGTTGATGTACCAATTTACCCAAATGGGGCCCACAGATTGGCATTTCATCTTCTAGGGTTAGGTTTTGTAATGTTAATGGTTTTCCATTGTTTCTCAATAATAAATAGGCCTTCGAGCCTCATTGTAACACAATTCAGGGGCATGTAGCCACCACATCTCTTCTCAGAGATAAGCTACCATCGCCCTAGCTGGTTTATTTCCATTATTGTTTGTAAGCATATTTCAGTAATTTACATTAATGAAATGAATTATTATTTCCACTACATATCTATGTTTATGGTTATCTCTGTAATTTGTTGTGTTCATGTTTAAGTCCAGATCATTGTCAATCGTATTCCAGTGTCATATTGTGACAAGGATTGTCTCTATATGAAAATCAACCATGGTCAGCCATGTTTATTTTAATGTTTAAAATATTTATCTTAGGGTTTATATACCTTGGGTTTATAATATAAGTCTCTTGGGTTTAATAATATGCCCTTAGGTTCATAATCCCTTGGGGCTTTAGTATTAATCCCTTGGGTTTATTATATCCTCGGGCTTATAATAACAATCCCTTAGGTTTATAATATCAATCATGGTCAATCATAGCCTTCCATCGTAATCATGGGCAACCATGTTGATTTTAGTGTTTACAATATTTATATTAGGGTTTGTATACCTTGGGTTTATAAAACTAGTCCCTTGGGTTTAATATTATTTGCTTGGGTTAATAATCCCTTAGTGTTTTAGTATTAATCCCTTGGATTAATTATTCCTTTGGGTTTATAATATCAATCCCTTAGGCTTATTATTCCCTTTGGTATATAATATCTATCATGGTCAACCATTGTTAATCATATCCAACCATTGTCAACCATAGTCAAATGTCGTAGTTTGACAAAGATTGTCTCAATATGAAAATTAGCCATGGTAAACTATGGTCAATAACCATGGTCACCTTATGTCAAAGACTGTCTCATGGTCCAACGTCACAATGTGACATCCATGGTCAACCTTGGTCCAACGTCGTATTCTGATACATATTGTCTCAATATGAAAATCAACCATCGTGAGCCATCATCAATCATGGTCAACCATGGTCAACTAGGGTCCAATGTCGCATTGTGAGAAAGATTATCTCGATTTGAAAATCAATCATGGTCAAGCATGGTAAAACATGGTACAACATCACATTGTAACATAGATTTTCTTAATATGAAAATAAACCATGGTCAACCATGATTATTTAAGTGTTTATAATATTTATCTTAGGATTTATATACCTTGGCTTTATAATATTACTCCATTTGGTTTAATATTATTCAACAAAGGTCAACTATGTTACATAAAATTAATTGTGGCCAATAGTTGTTAACCAGGGTAACCATACATAAAATTAATTGTGGCCAATAGTTGTTAACCAGGGTAACCATTGGCCAACGTCGCATTGTGGCAATTATTGTTTCAATATGAAAATCAATCATTATCTCAACCATCATCCAACATCGCATTATGACAAAGATTACCTCAATATGATAATTATGCTCAGCGATGTCAATCATGGTCAACCATGTTTTATAAATTCAAACATGGTCAATCATGCTCAACCATGGTCAAATGTCGCATTGTGACAAAGATTGTTTCAATATGAAAATCAACCATTATCTCAACCATGGTCCAATGTCGCATTATGACAAAGATTGTCTCAATACGATAATCATGCTCAGCGATGGTCCATCATGGTAAACCTTGGTCAACCATGTTTTATAAAGTCAAACATAGTCATCCATGGTTAATCATGCTCAACCTTGGTCGAACATCACATTGTGACAAAAATTGTCTTGATATGAAAATCAACCATGGTTAAGCATGGTCGACCGTGGTCCAACGTCGCATTGTCACAAGGATTGTCTCGGTATGAAAATCAACCATGGTCAACCATGTTTATTTTAGTGTTTACAATATTTATTTTAGGGTTTATATACCTTGGATTTATAATATTAGTCCCTTGGGTTTAATAATATTCCCTTGGGGTTTTAATATTAGTTCCTTGGGTTTATTATTCCCTTGGGTTCATAATAGAAACCCCTTGGGTTTATAATATCAATCATGATCAACCATGGTAAATCATAGCAACCATCGTGAATCATGGTCAACCATGTTTATTTTAGTGTTTACAATATTTATCTTAGGGTTTGTATACCTTGGGTTTATAATAATATCCCCTTGGGTTTAATATTAATCGCTTGGGTTCACAATCTCTTGTGGTTTTAGTATTAATCCCTTGGGTTTATTATTCCCTTCAGTTTATAATATCAATCCCTTGGGTTTATTATTCCCTTTGGTTTATAATATCTGTCATGGTCAACCATGGTCAATCATAGCCAACCATAGTCAACCATAGTCAACCATTGTTAACCATGGTAAAAGGTTGCATTTCGATAAATATTGTCTCAATATGAAAATTAGCGATGGTCAATAGCCATGGTCACATTGTGTCAAAGATTGTCTTATGGTCTAACATCACATTATGACAACCATTGTCAAACTTGGTCCAAGGTCACATTCTGACACAAATTGTCTGAATATGAAAATCAACCATCGTGAAACATCGTCAATCATGGTTAACTATGGTTAACCAGGGTCCAATCCCTTGGGTTTATAATAACAATTCCTTCGGTTTATAATATCAATCATGGTAAACCATCGTCAATCATAACCAACCATGACCAATCATGGTCAACCATGATTATTTTAGTGTTTAATTTTTTAATAATTAATAAATCTTTATTTATATTTAATTATTATAATGAATGAATTAACTATTTAATAATTAAATGAATGATTTATTAATTAAATAATTAACAATATTTAATATAGTAATTTAGCATATTAGATTTATAATATAGCATATACCAACTTGATGCCTACGACGTATATCAACCATTTTTATTAATGTGGTTGTGCTAGTATATATATGATTATTCTTTTGTATATAGTGAAAAACAGGTCAACACACTATTTACCATATTTTGTATTACCATTTCCATATAGTTTAAAATGTGATGGTTTGTTATTTAATGTTGTAATTCTTAATTTAATATTTCCTATATTTTTTACTAAATATTTCTCATTATGAATAAAAAACACACATATAACTAAAAATGTGTTAATAACATATGCTATAAAAATATTGATGAATTATTTATTTATCATTTTTATTTTTAATAATGATTTATAACTCTTATAACTCATTATAGTTTAGTAAAGAATAACAAGTTTTATATGAACAAAGATTAATTATAAAACCAATTATAGATATCTATCTTGAATTTGAGGGATTAGATTTCTTAATATGTAAATTATTTTATCATTTAATTCGATATTATGTATTTAGAAATTTATACATTAAGAACTCTAATCTCTTTGGGTACTTGATAGATCTGAATTTAGAATGAAATTTCTAACTTTTAACTAGCCAAATATCTAATAAAATGCATGGTAGCCAGATGAACTAATCCCTTAATGACATAGCTAATATATATATAATAATAATAATAATAAAATAAATAATAAATAAATAATATAAAATAATAAATAATAAATAATAATAATAATAATAAATAATAATAATAATAATAATAATATAATAATAATAATACTTGTAAAAGGTTTTGCAAATGGGTAGCAAGCTAGTGGGCTTGATTGTGGAAAAACTCCCAGTTAAGCGGCTGAGCCAGAGGAGTTCTGGGATGGGTGATCTCCTGGGAAGTCCTAGTTACCGGGTGCAAGCCCCGGAAGTGATGATTGATGCTATGTGATTCGTTCTCCACATTTCACTAGTTTCAATCCCACTTCTTCACCCCTGTGAGCATCACCCGATGCAATGAGTGCTAAGTGAACTATTCAAAAATCATGAGAAATTAGTCAGTTACGACTACCTCTCATGGAAATGGTCATACGTTTGAATGACTTACTTAACGCAGTTGAATCCCAAAATGATATCTAATAATAATAGTTATTATTATTATTATTATTATTATTATTATTTTAGTTTAAGGTCAGGACCAAGTTAGATATCAAATTGGCATATGAAACCCCTTTCTTTGTGGGACAAAGGACCCCCTCCACACATGAATGTTAAAGTTTACAAAGGTGTATATTCTCTACCCTTATATGGATTTGAGCTTATAATCTCTTGGGAGGAAGCATATGTGTGAAACTAGTTCTTATTGTTTTGATATTTTGAGAGCTTATGAATGGGTATGATATGTCCTGAGTTGGATGAGAATGATTTCAAACAATTGCGAGTTTTTTGGGAGCTTCAATGCCAAGGAAATGGGAGCATAGGAATGATTTTTCCATATATGAAGCTTGTATAAACTCCCTACCTAACATGAAGTTGGGCCCCAAATTTTTACAATATATCATGCTATTAATTTTTAACAACTACATAGTTATTTTGCTAGAGAATAGCTTTTGGATCCATCACATAAGATTTAGAATTTTTCGACATTTCGAACCTACTTGTGAGGTTCATCCTCAGGAATGAAAGCAAATGTGAAGAAATATGACCATGCCAGGTATTAATAAATTCAATTTTGGAAAGGATAAAAGAGCGATAAACTGAAAAATTAATTATTTTACTGGCCAATTCTTTAATATTAGGTTGTTAATCAATGTTAGTATGTAAATTAATTATTATAATATCAATATTAGTTAATATTAGAGATTAATTTTATATTAAAAGGATATTATTATGTGAATGAATAATATATTAAATAATTAAATAAATTAATATTTTAAATTATTATTAATAAATTTAATGCATTATATTTAATTTTTTGAAGAAGTATTAATTAATGTTTAATATAGGCCATTAATAATTAATATAGTGATACTATCTATCAATATAAGTACATAATATTTGTTAGCAGCCTATTTTACCCCTCTGGGTCAGTGACCTCGGTACTTGTGTCTGATTGACCTTTTTCCAAACACAAGACTCCTTTTTTTCTAGATTTACCCTCGGATGCTGGCACAATAGCCTATGGGAGCGTCGTGAGTTTCTAGCCGCTCTCAGGCCTTCTCTATGAGACCGTTCAGGGACCTTTTTCGCTCTTTCAATTTCAGTGTCCACGGATGACTTCTAGAGCCTTATTCCCTAAGAGATAAGTTTGATTTTTCATCTATTCGATATGGCCAGGGCTTATCAATTAGAAGTTTCCATGACTTCTCTTTGTCCTCAGCATCCAGATAGAGCTTTCGGCTCTCTTCTACCTACTTATACTAGATCATTCGAGAGGGTCAACTAGTTTTGGAGAGTTAGTATTGAGAGCTTGATTGTGAGCCTATGCTATTATTTTTCTACCAGAGTGAGCTTATGAGGTCTTTTTCCATTAGTCTACTACTCTTCATACTCATTTCTTGAGCATAGTTAGGAAACTCTATTGGATTGTGGAGAGGAACCTTGGAGGTGAAGGTATAACATTGCATTGATCTTTCATAATTAATGGAAACATATGTTCCCTTACATGAATTTTTGTTCAGCACATTATACAGTTGTATCTATTTCTTTTGATCTAACAATATTTCGACGAAGATCACCTGCCGTTTTGTTTGGCTGTGATTGTGTGCAAGGATAGGAATTTGGTGTGGACGTCTTGGATTGCTCTAATGGAGTGAAAGATCTACATCAAACTCAAAACCCTTCCCTAACATGTGAGGATTCCAGATGTGATCTCTTTTTTTTATATCCTAGATCTGACTACTTGTTACAGGATTGAACATTTGGGATTGGGACCACTCTATTATTCCATTGGTCTTGTCTTTCTCTATCTGGTGATCTGATTTGGACACAAGATCATGGAGCAACAAATCCTTGCAGATTTAGCTGCAACAAAAGTGGTGCTTTCAATGAGAGAATACTTGTTTTGTGTTCACTTGGACTCCAACTTTCATTGATTTCTCTCTACCTTGATTTGTTGAGTTTTTCCAGTATTTTCAACTCTTTTGAGTAATTTTTAGGGTTATTTCCTATGGGTTTTTCTTGTTTCTCGACCTGTGCAAATGCTTTTAGGGATTTTGTGATTTTTTCCCTAGTTTCTCTCACAGAGAGTCATCTGAGCGTCCAAGAGGCCCTGGACATTATATTGCTAATTTCCTGATAGCATCATTGGATGCCCAAATCCTGTCCTGTGCCAACGTTAAGGATTTTGGTCCTGATCTGCTATGAGTTTCTTCACCTCTATTCCTTCTCAATCTTGGATCCCTATTCATCTGTTGGGTTTGGTCTAGATCTGTTGTTGTTTATCAGATTCCTTCAGATAAGTCACCTATCATTAAGGCATAAATTTCATATTTGATTGGGATTAAACCCCTTCATTCTTAACTGATATGTCATAGGTTTATGTGATTTATGGTTTTTTGTTACTGATTAGTGGTTGTATGTGTCTGGTCTGATCTCTTCTATCCAAGGTCTTCCATTACTCTTAGACCTTCATTTTGTTTGTGAAGTTTTTGTTGGATTCTTTGGGTTCGAGGCTTTAATTATCACCTCTAGATCACACTTCTAATTAGTTGTTATCAATGACTATTTAGGTTTGATCCAACCCTTATTGTTAGACCTTTGTCAATTTTACTCATTATTCTCGTTTCTTGTTGAGAAATGTTTTCTCCTATTTGGGTCATTTTCATCACAATTGGTGGTGTTGTGTTTTTGTTGTGCATTTGTCATCTAGAAAATTTCTCTTGAGTGTGTTTTAATTTTTTGCATCACCCTCATTTGATCTTGTTTAGGCCTTATGTTATCATTCAGCTTGTCCCTAGGCTCCTGTAGGGATACGACTGAGGTAACCACAAACCAATCTTTGGACTGCAGGTTCTAGCCCACCTGCAATCAGAGAGGGCTCTCTCTTAATGATTTAACTTTGTTTATGATGATTTTAGGCTAGTTGTCGGGTTCAGGGGTTTAGATTTTTTGTTTGGACGGAGGATGTATGCCAGGTAGAAAATTCCAAGCAGAGAGGTAAGGTAAAGTGTGATAAGTTTCAAACCATTGGGCATGGAGTCATGGATTACAGCTTGCTGTTGCGTTTTCTTGGTGACAAGAGGATTGCGGAGTGGGATAACCACACATGAGACAATTATCAATTTGCTGAAAGGATGGAATGATAGTCAGGGATGAAAGGCAATTAAGAATCTTTCATCAAAACTGACAGGGAGGAGAGGTGAACGAATGGTTGTCTAGGAGCAGTTAAGAATTCCTAAACTATCATTCATATGTCCCGGTGTACGACGGTAAAACCTTTAGACATCGGGTGGTAACCTACCACCACAATAGGGCGCCCGATATGAACAATGGCCGTCGGATCTGGGGGGGCGGGTGATCCGACGGTGGACGGGGAAGGGAGATGCGCAGAGTTTAATAAAAGAGCGTGCACGTTAAAAGGTTTAATTTTTCACGGCGCGGTGGGTTTGAAATTTAGGAAATGGGTTAAATGTGTTTGGCGCGTTGGAATTTTATTAAACAAATATTAATAATTTCCAAAGAAAAATGCGCGGGGTGGGGGTGGGGGGTTTGCATTTGGAAGAGGTTCTTTGAGTTTTGGAAGGTGTCCAAACACTAGGGAAGGGGAATTATGCGGAGATGAGGGTTGTTACTAAGGTCCAGGTGACTTAGTAATTCCCAGAGAAATACTTATGGTTATATTTCAACCAGGGGGAGGGGATATTTACATAAGGGGATTATTTACATAGTTTTAGTAGAGGGATGGGGAAAATCTAGGGAGTTAAATAATAATGTTAGTTGTTAATATGGAGATGAAAAGAAAGCGCTAAGTTTCAGAGATCTTAGGCTTCAAAGGGGAGATAGAGCTTTGTAGAGAAAGTATGGACCCTCCTTGAGTGAAGCGGATCCTCACCAAGGCTAATGACATGGAAAATGATGAAACTAAGAGATATCAAGCAGATCTTGACCTCTTTTGGGGAGATTAGTCAATGATTTAGGGAAGAGGAAGAAAGGGAAGTTAGTTATGTCTGATTTGAGCTCCTCCACATGAAACTTCCTGATGACTGTGACCTGAGTAGAGATGATACTTTGAAAACATAGAGTTGATCAGAAATTAGGATTCTGCAACCTCAAAACTACTTACCCAGCCTACTTGCCTAACATTTTTTCTTCTTTTGGTTTGGGTGCACTTAGACTTGCAGACCCAGCATTTCAATTTGTTCTTTTTATGCCTTCCTATCTACAAACTACCCTTATTTCTTCCAAGGGCCCAGATTAAGCAGTTGGGCTCCTTTGATTCTCTACCTATCTAAGAATCTGCCAAGATTACGCTATTTGGACAGATTTTCATTCTCTATATTCTAAAACAGGAAATTGAAACCTAGGGAGACCAAGATTAGACTGTTTGGACCTCCCTTTAGCTGAAAATTCTATAAAACTAGAATGACTCTTCAAAATTGGAATGCAGTAGATGAGCTTTGAGTAGCATTCTTTCCTTGGTGACTGTTTAGCAAATATGGAGCATTGCAGCATGCAAAGTATGACATATTTGGCCTGTAAAAATGTCAATCATGAAATATGAGTAACCTGCTGCAGCAGGAGGCTAATAGTGGCTCCACTTGGGGATGGATTTTCTTTGTGAGAAGCCAAGAAAAACAGGTCAGATTGCCTTGATTCTTCTGTTATTGTTGTGGTTTGAAACTTCTTAGTGCTGACTGTTGGATTGATTTGAACTTGTGGACTGCTAACAACACTTTCCTTTAACTGTTTTGCTGTTAAATTGTAAAGCACGTTCTGCTTTCTTCTGCATGCTTTAGCATTATGGACTCTTACAAAATAAAATCAAAGTGCTGATATATACAAACATTCTATGTACAGAAAATAACACATCCTGTTCTTTTCAATCAAAAAGGATCATTGTAGTGCTTTAGCATTCGGCCATTGACCGGGCCTTCTTCAGCTGTGCTGCCATCTAGAGATATGAGAAAATATGTATTATTGCCTTGCACAGTGCTGATAATGTATGGACCTTTCCACAGAAATCGAATTTTGCATGTTTGCCCTTGTCCTCTCTTCGTGAATCCCATCTTAGAAATTTGCTTCCCACCTAGAAATCTTTTGCTTTAGCCTTCTTATCCAACATCCTTTTGATTTTCTCTTGCAGCATTTGAGCTCTATCATAGACTTGCTCTCTGGTTTGCTGAAGATGAATGGTTTGATTAATTCTTCTCTGCATGTCATTTGGTTCAGCCTGAATCTCCTGCAACAGCTTAATAGTAGGAATGCCCAAAGATGAAGGGAATTTGGCTTCCATGCCATATACTAAATCATAAGGGCTCATCCAAATGGATTTCTTGGTGGAAAGTCTGTCTGCCCACAAAGCATTTGTGAGCTTCCTATGCCAGTTCTTTTTGTTATCCTCCAGCAATTTCTTTATGATATTGATGAGGCTTTTGTTGGATGATTCAGCCAAGCCATTACCTTGAGGGTAGTAAGCTATGGAGTGGCCCAAGGTAATGTGGTATTTATGGTAGAAGTTGATCATATTTTTGGATTTGAAGGTAGCAGCATTGTCGGTGATGATTTTCTCAGGGATGCCAAGTCTGGAAAGGATATTGCTCTCAAGGAATTGGGTAATGGTGGAGTCATTGGCTTGTCTACATGGAATGGCTTCAATCCACTTAGTGAAATAATCGGTGGCTGTTAAAATCCACTTGTGCTGGCCTGAGGAAGAGGGATGAATTCCTCCAATGAAGTCGAGACCCCATTTTTGAAAAGGTTTCTCAGTTGAAATGGGCTTAAGGGGCAAAGGTAGTAATTTTCTTTTTCCTTCAAAGATTTGGTATTTGTGACATGAAACAACAAACTTCTTGACATCTGCAAATAGAGAGGGCCAATAATAACCAGCCCTTAAAATCTTGTCAGCAGTGGACTTCCAATATAAGTGTCCTCCAAAATCCCCTGCATGGAATTATTTCATGATGCTGTTAGTTTCATTCATAGTTAAACAATTAAGCAAAATACCTTCATGGTTTTTCCAAAACAAAGCACCATTTATGACACAAAACTTTGAGGATTTCATCCTTAAAAATCTTTTCTTGGTTCTGGACAATCCTCGGGGAGCACATAGGTTTAACAATACAAAGAAAATATCAGCATACCATGGGGATTGCAAAAAGGTTTCACTGATCTGTGGAGTCGCCAGCTCCGGTTCATTGTCCAGTTGATTAATG
>APFE031123750.1:33329-54110 GCA_000404065.3 Pinus taeda | reverse complement strand
GATTTTCTTGCTGGGGTGAAGCGATGGGCTTGACCGACCCTCTAAAGGTCCGTTAGGCCCCTCCCATATCTCGGAAACAATTCCGACATATGACCAACTAGTAAACACACAAGGTGGGGGGTGGTGGGGGAACACTGGGATAGGTTTGGGTTCCTGCCTTTGTGTGTTTTACCAACCGCTTGTTACGATATGTAAGACGATGTAGGAATTTCGCTACTGTAGAGTCATCTGAATGGAATGAATTGGAAGAAGAATTACACCCTCAATTGACAAGTCCTCACCGTAAATTTGGCAGAAGAATTACACCTCTATCTGTGGCCTGGCATAACTTCCCCTTATTGGTTTGAATTAGCATCTTTCCTCTCTATATGAAAATGAATAATTAGAGAAAAAGGATGTAATAGAGGAAGAAATATCCAAATCTCCAAGAAGGATAATTATATTGAGAAAGTGTTAGATAATAAGGAATTTATGATCCAAAGGGAAACATAAAATAAATACTTATTAAAAAGGAAAGATAAATCCATGTTTGATTTTTGAAGATGAGTATTAAGGCTCCATACAAGAAGATGAGGGTAGATGACCATAACTATGGAGGAGTTACATGACAATCCATAAATTTTAATTCACGAAGAGAATTGATATAATATTATTATGCATAAAATCTAGAGGATTTGCATAGTTAGGATGAAAATGGGAGGATGTATAGACATGTAAAACAATTAAAGTATATGGAAAAGTAGTAATGTAGGAATGTGTGTAGATGGATAAGTGGTACAGGTGAAGCACTACATAATATCTAGATAGGATACATGGAGAGGATTCAAAAGAAATGAAGATAAAGAACACATAATCAAAGGTGGAATGAGATATATAAGATCGTGCATAGGGAAAATTACTAGTAAGATGCACATGGATTCACAAAAGAACATTTGATTGATTGATATGTGAAAGACAAGGAAGAAAAACTATTAGGACATAAACTTAAATGATGAAATTTGTTGTAGTCACCTTGCATACATGTTTCTTGCACATCAATGGAAAATACATCTATAAATGTGGAAAACATGAAGGAAAATTACTTGAAGGAGAATGAATTTTATCCCAATACTTTTTGTTGTATAATCATATAGGATGAAGGGAATTGAGTAAAGAACAAGATATAAGGAGGAGGAAAATTATTTAGTTGACTTTTAATCTTGAAGTTTAAGCTATAGAGTCCAATATTTGATAGGCCTACAGAGGCTGAAGATACAAAACTCGGTACTAAGACATGAACTCCATATATATTTATAAATAATCTTGTAATTAATAATCTTTGTCTATGAATGTTTTGGTTGAATATTTTCTACATTCCGTGATATTCATAAGTATATATGAAGGAAAATGACTTGAAGGAGAATGAATTTAATGCCAATACTAGCCGTTGTATATTGATATAGGATGAAGCAATTGAGTAAAGACAAAGATAAAAGGAGCAAGAAAATGAATCATGTGACTTTGAAGCTTGAAGGTTAAGCTATAGAGTGCAAGATTTGATAGGCGAGTAGAGGCAAAGGACTGAGAACTTGGTACTAAGGCATGAAGTACATATATATTTGTAAATGATATTGCAACTAATAATATTTGGCAATAAATGTTATGGTTGAATATTTTCTACATTCCATGATATTCATTAGCCTTAATTAGTATATTTTGATACATAATACTTAGTGTTTATATAAATCTCAGAATTGATACCATGAGAGTTTACAAAATGTGGTCATCCTGCATCCATTATGATAACTTCTAATTCTGAGAAGATCATGGGAATTAATTTAAATAGAAATTTTATGAGAATTTTGGATCACAAGTAGGGGTTGTGGCCATTTGATGGTAGTCATGGATAGCTTCAACAAAATGGTTGAGACAATGCCTGATGAAAAATATTTTAGTGTAGTAGGTCAAGTATATTCTCTTTAATAAAGTATAGGTAGATTTTTTTTTACCATTATTGATGATGTCTAATAATAATAATAAATTAACGTGAGAATTAATAAATAATAATAGAAATAATATCTTATATAAAAAAATTAATATATAAAATTAAGTATATTCTTTTTAATAAAATAAAAATCCATTTACCATTATATAATAGTAACAATAAATTTATATAAAAATGGATAAATGTTAACTTAAAGAAGAATATCATCTAAAAACAAATAGAAAATGATTAGACAAAGCAATCTACTATCAATTCCACCAAATGTTGCAACGGAAATGACGTAAGGCAGTGGCGTAGGAAAGAGTACCATTAACAGTGAATGTGCGACCTACACACATCTGGAGAAAAATTTTGTATGCGGTTAACACTCAAAACCAATTCAACAATTTGAAAACATACAAAAGATTAAGAACTATGTTTCTTTGTTGTATAAATGAAATGCAAAACAAAAGGGAAAAATATAAAAACACAGTTAATTGAAACCAGAATGTGCACCTTGTCATCATACAGTTGGAATCCAATTCAAAAATTTGAAAGCATACAAAATATTAAGAACTATGTCTCCTTTTTGTATAAGTGAAATACAAAACAAAAGGGAAATATACGAAAAAACAGTTAATTGAAACCAGAATGCACACCATGCCATCATACAGTTGGAATCTGAGTGTTTTGCAGGATTTCATTTTCTACTTACAGAAAAGGAGCAAACAATATAAAAAAATCCATGTTGAAGACCATACATGTTATTTCAACAAACATGAAGTAATCAAAATTGCCACACCTACTCGAATAGAGAGATTTTTCATATGAATCGGATAATTAATCGTGTCTAGGAGAAATGAGGGCATATGGAGTCATAGTGTCAATCTGAGGGCATTGTTTGCTACCTTTTAACACTTGAGCTACAAACGTTGATAATGTTCATTCACATATATGTTACACATTATAATAGAGTTAGACATTATAATAGAGTTGTGACATGTGCAGCCCAGTAGTACAGGGTATTGACAATATTTCCAGGTGATAGTATGATCATAATGTGCATGCCATCTTCACCCGCAGTACAACTTTTTTTCTTTTGTTCTGATATCTATACAGAGGCATCTAAACTAAGGTAATATCATGAATTGAATTCGTGTCTAAATCTTTTGGATTAGTTGGAGAGGACACAATTTTTTCATTTTGTTTCATATTTTCTTCCCAACCCAATTGCGTGGAACTCAAATTTTGGAAACTGGAATCTTCTCTGGTCTCAATCTGCCAAAAAGGTACATTTCTATTTTGTAATGTTCTCGATCTTTTCTTGCTAGTGTTCTATATATTCCAATATAAATTATTTTCATAACTCTCATTTGATGTCAAATAGCTCTCCATTGAATAATCTGTGATCTGAGATTATTAATTACGACTATTCATAGCCTGTACCATATGTTGTTGCTGCATATATGCCAATTCATGTATTCTCTAAAATATACAGATTTGACAACAAATCAAAATCTCATTCTCATTCCCCATTGAATATAAGCATTCTACTCCATACTTTCAAAACAATACAAATTATCCAATCCATTGGGTTACGATAGCTTGTGCTTAACCTATAGTGTATGAAAACATAAACACAAATCTTCACTGGAGAAACAATATAAGCTCCCTGAATTTCATATCTAGGAAGTGGTATTATAAATACATATGATGAATAATCTCCTAGTGGCCTATCTAAATATTTTAGCAGTTCAACTTCTAGATAATATCAAGAACCATAAAATCACACTCTTGATTTTGATTCATGAACCTAGGGTTCACTGAGTGATGAAGGTTTTTGTCAAAGATGGAAGGTACAAATTTCTTAAATGACTTGCTAAAATTCATTGTCATATGATCCATCCAAAACCATTCAAATTGAAATCCATACGATTGGATTCTATACTAGTGTCATCATTAGCATTCAAGTCTAATTATTCAGTGAACCTGGAAAGCTTGTTATTTCTAACTGAAGGAATTTCAACTTCATCCCTATGAAGCCCTACCAATTCACCTTTGCGGCAAAATTCATGCAAAGAGAAGCTCCTAGGCATGTTCCATTTACTTCCATCTATTTTTCCCTTGCATCAAACATGCCATAGCCATTTTCTTTTGTTTGTACCCTAAAAATTGTGGTCCTCTCCCGTAAATTTCCTTTGGTTGGAATTGCATTCTTGTCTGAATATTTTGGATTAGTTGGAAAAGACACAAATTTTTCATCTTGTTTTAGATTTTCTTCCCAACCCAATTGTGTGGCACTCAATTCTCGGAAAATGGCATCTTCTCTAGTCTCAGTCTGCGAAAAAGGTACATTTCTATTATTTAATGTTCTCAATATTTTCTTTCTAGTGTTCTGCATATTCTGATCTAGATTTTTTCAGAACTCTCATTTGATGTCAAACAACTCTCCATTGAATAATCTGTGACCTGATATTGTTGATTAAGGTTGTGCATTCCATGTACCATATGTTGTTGTTACTTGTATAATGATGGAATTTCAGGTAAACAAGAAAAAACATTATTGAGGCATTTAGTGGACATTTTTTAAGCCAATTCTAAGATTTCTGCATAAGCAGCTTCCAGTCCAATATAAACTAAGTTGTGGCCAGCAAGAGTTTCCCTAGCCTTTTCCAGCACAGACTTCAAGTGCTTACCCTAAGTTTCAATTTAGAGCTATAAATGTTGTTGTACTGATTTCAACCATGTTAGATTAAGAAAAAAAGAGCCAATATTGAACTCCTTTCCTATTTTTTCTCTTTTCACCCCAAATTAATAGAGTTATCTAGACAAAATCAATGGAAACACAACTTAATCTCAGCTCTCATATCAAGTTCAAAAATTGTTTCTTTTCACTTTAACATAAAATTAACACTAGAACAGAAGGTGATTACATGAAGTAACTATCTCAAATAAAATTCACAATGCCTGGTAATTTATATCTTTATTCACCCTTAATGACCCTAAAAGGAGAGAACATGCTATGCCTGCTTGCTTTGACGTTTTCGGACCTAGGACTTTATAAGACCTTAATTTCACGTGCCTTATGTAAGTAACATGTGCCTTTCCATACCTTGTGTAATGAAGCCTTGGCTTGGTCCAATGACTTTGCTTTGGAAAAGAAAGGACATTGCCCAGTACATAACCCTGTAGATTGATTAATTCACATACATGAAGTATTTACCTACCATAATGTCGAATTACTTCCTGACGTTTCCTTAAATAAAAAAAAAGGAACCTCCACTTACGATCGAAAGAAGAAAGAAGAAATACTTATTGCATTGGAAGTTACATATGACTTAGAGGTTGAGCAGATGGACGTCAAGACTATATCGTTGGAGCTTAACACATGGACTGTATTCTAGAATAGTTCCAAGAATAAGAATGGTGCTAAAGTTCATTTTTTTCTTTTGATCCTAAGTATCAAATACTCCTACACTACTAGAAACAAGAATTGCAAAATGTGTATGACATGAGGAACAAGATTTCTCAGGGTTTGTACAAGTAACTTTTCTGGTTTTTAAATATTTTTTAAAATTATTAATGTCAAAATAATAATTCCATAGAAAGTAAATAATTTAATGCTCTTTGCTACTTGACATGGTATACATTATCAGAGTGATTATAGTACATAAATTGGAATATAGAAGAATAAGTCCATGTCCAATGCCCAATCTATGGAAATTTGATGTACTGAATCAGATTAAATATGAAGCACAGAAATAAATAATGCATCATATGTTTCAAGTAGCCAAAAAAAGGAAAAATTAAAGGAAGACATTTCCTAGAAGAGAAAACGAGTGGAATCCTTACTTGGATCAAAAAATGTGCACAAACCAGTGCCTTTGAAATCACAATTCCAATAGTTTTTGTCATGAATCTGATAGTAACTATTCATTGCATTTGAAGCATTGGCATGGACAGTATTTGGATTATAGCAAGGTCCACCCTTGAAGCACAATCGACACCACCCAACCCACAAGAAAAATCCGAAGACCCTTGAAGAACAAATGGATCAATTCTTTGTTTGGCAATGCAATAAACAACATTGCCAAGGCCTCCCCTTGAAATTTTGGTAGTCTTGAGAATAAAGAAATCGGGCTAGGCAGTGGGCTTGCAGGAGGCAAATATGGTGGAGGAGGAGATGCACACAAACGACAACTCAAATCTACATCATATCCATCTAGGTTTAGCAGCCCAACGTTCCTCTTAGTGTTGGCCCTAGCTTATGGTTCTCATTAAAAATTGTAAAAATAATAAAGTTCTCTATGACTCTATTGGACTTCATTGGAATTCCTGCATTGGAAGTAATATGTTTGATAAATTTAGTATTATAGTTTCTAGCATTCTTAGGATTCACTCCTATATCATCTGTGTCTCCTTTGGAAGGCCAACCGGTCTCAAAGATGGTTACATGGATAGTGTCATTGTCACCCAAACAAGCCATAATAGAGTAAATGGAATCAATTTGAGCATATAATATATTGTTATAGGTGAGACCTTTTGGATCTAAAACCCTTGGAAACTGCCCAAACAACACATAGTCCGATGAAACTTCTTTGGGATTGTCTCTATATGAAAAATAAGGATATTGATTCACCATGAACGAAGCACCTATATCATCCAAGAATTTGAGGAGAGGATTCATAATTCATACCTAACTAGTAGCAATTGTGGATGCCTGAGGAAAAGAACCTGAAAGGATAGACATACTATGTGGAGTAGATACCTTAATCTTGTCATCCAAGCCTAAAGAAACCAAACCAGAATGAATGTTCTGTATTGCAGGCACTACAATAGATTCTAACGACACATCACTATTTGTAAGGAACTCATTCCCTATGGTGATCAGAATTATTAAGGTTGAAGGGTAGTAAGGAGAAATCCTTTGAGACACCCAAGCTTGGCCTACAGTTGGGCTTCACTTATCCTCTGGACTTTCTCATTCTCAAGACCCATGTTATGAAACCAGCTCAAGAAAAGATAGAAAAGATAGATCAACACCTTAGAATTCAGCCTCTTCGAGGGGGAAACCTCCTTTACATTACATAAATGAACAATTCTCAGATGATACAAATGAAAACACCTCCTTTCTATATATAGGAGTCTAAGGGGTCATAACATAATCAGAGCCTACATAACAATTATAATGTAAGGGCACAATAATAACAATAGTGGGCTTCTATGGGGCACAATAGTAACAATATGGGCACAATAGGGGCACAACAATATTAATAAGGGGTACAACTACAATAGTAATGGGGTAATCACTAGTATTATGGGGACCCAACACAATTTTTCTTAACACATATGTTATTACTCATCCATCTTGCATTAATACACATCTCAAGAATTCCTTTGACGCATTGGTGCAAACTAGAATTCTTACTCCATGTTAGGTGCTTTCAAGATCAGTGTCGTTCCTAACAACTCTTTTAACTTCTTGAATGTCTCATCACATTTTTCAATCCAAGAAAATTTCTTATTCTTCCTTTGGAATTTAATGATGGGGGTTTCATCTTTGAAAATCCTTTGACAAGTTGGTCATGCCCGTAAAACTATGTACTTCATGAACATTTTTTGGTGCCAACTGCTCCATAATGGCCTCAATATTTGTAGGATCCATTGAAATACCTTGTATTGGTAAAAGGAACATTTACACAATTTACCATATCATGGGTCTCTCTAAGACAATGTAAAACTAATCTTAAGTGTTCATTATGCTTTTCTAGCGTATTTGAGTAGCTCAAATTGTCATCGATAAAGAACTGCATGAAATTATTTAAATAATCCAAAAATATCTTGTTCATTAGGCTCATGAAAACACCAAGGTACTTGTTAGTCCAAACATTAGTACTATAAACTCAAAATGCCTAAATATTGTCTTAAATGCTATCTTTGAGATATCCTATTCCTTGATTCTTAATTCATGACATCTCAACCTCAGATCTATCTTAGAAAACACAGTTTCCCCTATCATTTTCTTTGACAAATCATCTGTCCTTGGAAAACGATACTAATTTTTTATCGTCATCTTGTTTAGCTAATGATAGTCAATGCATAATCACCAAGACCCATCCTTATTTTTAACTAAAATTACATGTGCTCCCCATAGAGATATGCTAGGTTGTATGAACCCCAAGTCCAACAAACCTTTTAACTCGATATAAAAAGCCCTTAACTCAACAGTTGACATATGTTATGGCAACCATGCAATAGGAAACATGGAATATTTAATATCTATCGTGAAGTCAACCTTCCTCTTAAGCGGTGTCTCGAGTAATTATTTTGGGAATACATCCTTGAATTCAACAAGAGTAAGATACTTATCCAGATCCTTAGAAAAACCTTTATTGTTCAGTGGTAAAATTTTGAAAAACTAACATCGCTTTTGTCTACATTTCAACATCTACGATGAAATGAACATGAGGGACACCCCTTGATTCTACCTTATCAAGGATTTCCTTCGACCTTCATCATCCATGAAATGTAGTATTGTATCCTTGTAGCCTAGAATTGCCTCATGTTGTTCCAACCAATCCATTCGTATGTCCACATCATATGATCCTAGGACCATAGAATACGAGGAAACCTTTTTCTTATACACACCTAGATCCACCTCACAATCCCTTACCAACTTACCTACACTTATTTTCATCTTGAAAGCCATTTCTACATGCCTAAAATCATGTTGTGCAATTGCTTCATCTTTCATTTTTGACAATGCATTTAGAGAAATAAAACATTCAGTAGCTCTTGTATCTATCAAAATAACATAACTCATACCATTGATATTACTTTTTGTCTCTAGTACAATAGATTGGTGCTTGTTCTAGTGATTATTCATTTCCCTATGGATGCAATGGCCTTTCTTAGGTCCCCCACTATGGCTTGTTTCTGAGTTGTGCTAGAATTACCTTGTCATTGAGGGAAATCCCTCTTGAAGTGTGGACGTCCAAAACTCCAACACCCCTCTTAGGATCTTTTCTCCTACCACCGGTTGAAATGAAGGTTGGCTTGGATCTCTATTAAAATGAACCAGATTGTTGCACTAGATGTTGTTATGGTGCAACACAATAATATTGTGTAGAATGATATTGTGGTGTTTGACATGTTTATGGGGTGGGACATCATGTTTATTGATATACAGTGAATGAATACTATTTTGGAGGTCGATATGGTGAACTCTAGTTTCCTACTGACCAGTTTTGATGACTGTGAATTGGTCGCCTATGAAATTTCTTGTGTTCTATACTATTCCCACTAGGCGCTTCTAACCCTACAAGCCTTGGTGGTATGTTTTTCCATTATTCCATATCTCGTATTTTATGATAATGACCCACTTAACTACCTCATGCAACGTACAATGCATCAAAATTCTGACCCTAGCCAAAATATTGAATTTTAGTCCATACAAAAACTTGTTTACTCTCATCTTCTCCATGTTTAAGTGTTAAGCATAATTGAGTAGTTTTATGAATTGGGCCTCATACGCAAGTATAGATCAATGACCCTACTTTAGTGCATTAAATTCATTCAATTGTATCTTAATGAACGTCTTCGACAAGTAGTATTCTCTAAGCTTTACTTCAAACAACTCCTAGGATGCCTTTGACATGTTCATCCCGAACTAAGTTAATAGTATTTTCCACCATAACGATGCACTTCATTTAAACTAGAATACACCAATTTTAACCTTCATATTTGAGCTATAATCACTCATGGTAAAACACATGTCCATGTTCTCTATCCATGCCTATGGAACTTGTCCATTCATGGGCTCCCAAATTTATGGGAACATTACCTTTTCTGATTCCTGAATCACATTTTTCCTTATTGGATTTAGGGACCCTTCATTTTGTGCAACAGGTCCTCCCTGTTCTTGGTCTAAATGGTTTATTAATTCCTCTAACATGTGCTAAAATAATCTCATTAAGTTCAAAACTTCTCCAGCAGGAATCTATTCATGAATTGCATTGTGCTCCCCGTCATTGGATGGGATCACATGAGTTGGTTGTTGCAGTGGATCCATGTTGCGCCCTTTAGTTATCTTAATCCTTCTAGCACATATTTTAACCATGATTACTTGTTTCAATTAACACCAATTTACATTATTTGAACCACATACAAATTATCATTATGGAAAGTGGTAATAGTTTCAAGGCGCAATGTGTGCATCAAGCACTCTAATACTAACATGTAACACTTACTCTAAATACCTTAACTAACCCTTGGAAGTACACCATTTTTGTGCGTGTGTGTGTTTATTAATCTATTTTAGTCATAGAATTGTGCAAATTTTCTATTCTAATTTCGAAAGTTGTGTATTTTTCATCATTGAAATTAACAAAAGTCCAATAATTTAATAATAATATTATAATCATGAGTTAATTATGTAACCAATTTGAGTGTGATACTAATCTAGATAAAATATTTTTTTCATTGTTTATATTCATCATAGTGTCTTTACTCGTAATACACCACCTTCCTTCCATTTATTTACAAGTATGAATATTATATTCCTAACTCATTATATTTGGGTAATTAAACATATTCACCATGAGTTACTACCCACAATACTTTATGCAAAATTTTGCATAAATTTATATGGGAGTAAAATGAATAAACTATGCATATTGTTTATATTGGTTAGCTAAATCTCTTTACGAAGAACTACCAATTCATGTTGTTGCTACAACTCCCATGGCTACAACTCCAATTCATGCAATTGTTTCAACTCCCATTGCTACAACTCCAATTCATAAATAGACATTTTGTATTATATGATTAGTTACCTTCTTGTGTCACCATATTAAGATCTAGTGATAGTTTTTGTTACATGATAGGTTCGCAGTGCATAAATTGCATGAATTGGGATATAATGTAGTCCTTTAAAAAATCATGCCATTGTAATTATGAGATATGCTTCTATCTTTTTTGAGATTAATTCCTTTCAAATGGCGATGAAATTTTATAAATTCTCTATTATGGAAGAAATTGACAATATGGTTACATTATAAAACACTTAGTTAAATACATTAACATTAGTCTAAGTCGGACTAATATTATTATTTTTGTGTGTTTAAAGATAACACTTTTGGGACAATTATTTGTAACTTTAGTTATGAGCCTCATTTACATAACTTAATGTTTACTCATTCTATATTTATAGCAAATGTAAAAGCTTCATGTTATTTATTATCTAATCTTTATTCTCATACAAGTGTAGGAAGATACAAGGAATATGAAAGCAAGTCCCATTACCAACTTTGGCCTCTGGAGTTTTGGTGTTTGGAATCGATTTGCAAGAGTCCCACCCATGTTGAGGATCGTATCATCCAATAGATATTTAGTTTGAATTTGGCAGCTGCCACACATATCTCTAGTCCATTATGACCTTCAACTTAATTCCCAAGAGGGACTACTGGAATATGGTTCAATTACCACTAAAAGAGTTTAGTTATCAACAATCATGAATTGTTTTGCACTGCACCAAAACTCCACCTATCGATAAGTTTTTATTTTTCACATTTAATGATATTTCTGACTTGAAATTTCGCACCGTCTATAATAGATTTAGTTTCGTTGTGGATTGTGGATGGACTTAAGTTCTAGATTTTAACAAGCAGGCTTAAAGTTAATAAGAAGTAATGCATAAGAAAACTAGATATTTTTAGAGCTCTAGTCTCGTATTAATATATTGAATGATGTCATCCATCACCTTGCATAATACTAATATGTATTCATGCTATCTTCCTTGAATTTCACTAGAATGAATTCCATGAATTAAGTGACAATTAGTTATTCAAATACACATCATCCATTCAAGACAAGTAACATTTGGTGGAATAAATTACACACAATAGAAGTAGTGGAGGACTTGCTAGGAGTCTAATAGAAGTTATACAATAAATTTGATTCATATATATAAGGAAACAGCTCTACATTTACTCCAAGGAAAAAAAAAGGAATAAACAAAGATGGGGAAATACAAAATCCAGGATTCTCTTCATATCCACAACTAGGCTGAAGGTCATACGACATCTTAACGATCGAGATTGAACACAATCTTCTAATCATTGTTTCTTACTTTATTTACTCATTTTTCTTATTGGTTATACTAATTGATAGAATCCCAACTATATAATTCATTGCACCACTTTGTCATGGTTACAACAACAAACCAACTTAAGAATATAAATTGCTTAAGGAGTATTGAATTCTATATATACACTCATATATATTTTAGTTAACAAGGCATATCTTCATGAAAATTAAATGGAGAGCACCACAAATTTTACATTGAATCAATGGTTCACCATCGCACTTGTGCATTTAACCAACTTACATGGGGTTATGCACAAGATTTGCATTGTTATGAAGCCACCTTTTCCATTAGCTTGATTGACTAACTCATAGGTAAATTCATATATAATTTCGTTGTATATGGAATGAGTAATGTATGCACACTCTTTAAAGAGAGAAGGATTAAAACAAACTTAGAGATGAGTAACGAATACTATCATAAAAGCACAAGTGTGAGGGAAGGAAATGCCACATCAAGGCATGAATAATACTCTTCAAATTTGGAGTTTCATTTGATGATGGCGAACTAAATATAATAGAAGTATACTTATAATGTTCTAGATAATTAAAATGGAAGAACTTCAAGTTCAATGTAAAAAGCATACATCTCGATAACATTAAATTCTAATGGGAAATTTCTTTTTCACATCATTATATTGTGTATGGTCAAGTCAAAACGTTCAAGGAGGGGTAAACACCCATATAATATTACTTGCTATATATATATATATATATATTATATATATATATATATATATATATATATATATATATATATTATATATATATATATATATTCTTTTAAACACATCATTAGCGAAATTACATTTTATAATTCTTCATTCACCATTGAATCCATCCAATACTTGAAGACAACAAATTAATCAATAAGCCAAGAAGAGTACAAACAATAGCATCATTTACTTATGAAGTTAGATACTTCCAATAATAGTTGTAATTTATTTTCATTACTTATAACACTCATATTAGCCCCTTTATCAAATCACAATGCATTTACCCATGTAGACAATAATGCATTGCATACGTAGTCCTTCATTATGCAATTAGAATAGACAATAAATGAAATAATGATATAATTGTTTCACAACAAAACTTTAGAATTACCAAGAAAAAAAGAATGGGTACCCCTCGACTTTTAGATTTGACCTCTTAGTTCTTGAATTCCCCTTGCATGACTGAACGGTTGACCCACTTATGAACCTCCCTGCCTACGCCTTGGGTACTCTTCTTCCCCGTGAGCCCCTGAGCTACAATGGAGCTGTATGGGAGACCAATGCACTAGTAAGTGTCAAAGAGCCCTCAAGTTTAAGAGGTTCCCACTTACAACACCTCCACTTTCACCAAACTCACCACAGATCTCAATAGTCATTCAATATGCAAATGGTCATTAGGGAACTCATCCAACAATAAGGTGATTGAAATTCCCTTTCTCATAGCTTTCTCTTTTTATAGTATGTTACAATAGTGACAATTGACACCTCATGAAAAATAATTATTTTCTTTATTCCAATATTTGATTATTCATCTATCTATGTACCAATACCTTACTAAAGCTCTCATGAAATTTTTTCTTAGTTTCTTATCAAAATAGTTATTTTCGTCCACCCACACATTTCCTTATTTCTTCTCCTAGTTGTCTTTTGATCCTAATTTGGACTCTCCTTTTTGTGTCCATTAACTTGTGTCAACAAGTAGGTCTCATATTTTTGTCCCTCAACTACCCCCTAGTTTTTCTCAAGTTAAAATCTTAGTCGAAGATTTTTTGTTATGCTTTTGGCCACATGGTGATTCTCTCATGAAATTATTTTTCCTTAATTTTAAATATAATATTCTCCAAGTTCATGCACAACCTACTTTTCTTGTTAAGAGTAAACTATTGTGAGTTAATGTTTCTATTTTGATTTTAGGTCTCTCTCTTCATTTGGTATTAAGGCATTTTAGTTACTCAAGAGTTATTTATGTTTTTAAAGGTTTTCTAAGTGTGAGGATGGTTGGTAGGACCCTTTTATTAGAGTCAACTTTTATATCTACACTTATTCTCCCCTTCCCAAATATTTCAACTTCTATAATTTTTTTCTCAATAACTTCTTATTTATATTTTGTATTTTAGTGCTTATAAATGCATCAGCATAAACCATCATTTACCTTTCAACTTTTCCTAATATCAAGGGCGCCAAGTCATGTTGAAAATGTAACTAGGTTTTGTTTTCATAATTATCATTGTACTTGTATCAATATGTATTTCATGTAAAAGAGAAAAGAAGAAAAATAAATATTATTATTATTATTATTTCATTAGTCAAGCATGTTCTTCATGCTTCTAGGGTTTATTGAGTCAAAATAAAATTTTGTCATGAGTCAAAGTCCCATTTGGATTATTTGTAAGAAAAAGGAAAATTTTATTTTCAGTTAAAAGAGTCAATTTATCACCATAAGACCAAGTCATTCCTGCGTGGACAAGTCGACCTAGAAGAGGCACCTATTCGACCTCCTAGAAAACTATAAATAGAAGAGACTTTGACCTCAGTTGATCACACACAACACTCACATCAATTTTTGTGCAAGAAAGATCAAGAAGACCAATGAAAGTTAAAGGAAAGAGAGATAAGCAAAGGAGTGTTACAGATCCATTTGGGCACATCACTCCCATCATTCATATCAGTACTTTTAAGGTTCATCAAACCCTAATTCAGTTGCTACATGCCCTAGAAAATTCATCACTTTGAATGCCTCCTTCCCTGATAGTTTCTTGGCCTAAATCCCTCCAGAAATGCCTCCTTGAGGGACTAGTGCAGCCTTCGCTAGGGGTAAGTGCACTTTAGTGTAGGTAGGCCCATGTTAGGGTGCTTTCAAGAGAATTTAGGCCCACTTTGACCTACGTTGGGAAAGATTGAGCGAAATCATCATAGGGTTTTGGGAATATTCTTATCTTCTGGAGCCATCTAGAAGATTCCCACACTTATCATCTCCCATGAGCTCAAAATTGGATGGGGAATGAGTTAAGTAACCTCCTATCCTCTCATCCCTTCCTCCATGGAAACTAACTCTAAGTTTGGAAGGCCATTCAATACCCTCATTTATGAACAAACCACCATCATTTTCCTATAAATTGAGCACTCATATAAGTAATCAGGGGTTGGACTTTGAGAATTTGTAAGGAGATATTGTTGGTGTGAGGTTTGAGATTGTAAGCATGTATTGTTATGCTGCCAAAGTGTTGTACTTTTGATGTGATGTTGGTTGGAACCCAAGTTGGAAGAGTGGCAATGGATCGGACTTCATGGTTGTAATTCTTCCTTCTACTTAATAAAGTTGTTTACACCTTTTCCCATATTCTTGTCTTTATGTATGATGATTATATGTGTAAATGCTTTCGATTCCATTTGCTTATAGTAGATAGATCTCTTGCTTTGATTGGTTTTTGTCCTATGTTTATGATTGCAGGTACTTGTCAAGCGGATTAAGTTCGAGAAGGAGCGACGGGAGCCATATAAAGGAGACAAAGGGAAAGATAAAGATAACAAGTAGGTCCCTTGTCTTATTTATCTTCTATAGAAAATGGTTAAGTGCTTTAAATCTGTTGTTCTAGGTGTAGCTACCCACCTAGGGAAATTGTATTTATCCGAGATGAAAAATTCCACATAACAAATTGGCAACTCCACTAGGGAACGATCATCATTCCGGGTAGTTTACCTTCATCCTAGTACACCCTAGTACACTTTACTTACTTCCATTGATCTTGTTTCAACCTTTTTGAAGTTTTTTTTGGGTAAAAATTATGCTTGAAAGCCCCTAGAATGGCCTCTCTGGCACCAGTGCAGGCTTGGTCAGGACACGGAGCACTGCAGAGTACCCTTGGCTTGAGGACAGTTCTCTGAAGTGCATTGTCTCCCATTTAGGGCTGTGTTGATCCTCCTTAGGTCAAAAATCTCACCTTTGACTTGATTTTTCCTAAATTTCCTTATGTTTGTGCTTGCTGAAAGATCAATGATTGTTGTACTTCTAAAATCAATTTGTGTTTCCTTTGCTAGCCCTAATTTGGCCTTGATTGTTTAGTGTTTCTTAAATGATTTCTTTATCACTATCAGTTCATTTTCAAAGTTATTTTATATACGATTAATCTTTGTTCAAAAGAGAGTGTCGTAAAAGTCTTTATTTCTTTCAAAAAGGAAATGTCATAAAGTATTCGTTCTTGAAAAAATATTGACTGATTGTATGTGCATTAGTTTCCTTTTGTTCATCTCAACATTAAGGGAATTGAAAATCAAAACTTGCATTGTGCATTGAAAAAGTTTGTGTGTGCTCATAGGAATAGTTTATGGAAATTGCATTAGTTGTGCTCTTTGTTCTTTGATTAAAAGAATCTGATTTCTCTATCCCTACTAGCTAAGGTTTTCATTATTAAAATTGAATGAAAAAAATGCTTATCATATTAGTTTCATTCTAGGAATTTCCGAAAACATCACGTGGTGAACTTGAAAGGCAAATTCTTAAGAAATATCAACTTAAAATTAATATCAATTAACCTAATGGAGCATTGTCACCTAACGCAAAACATTTAGTGGTTCTAAGCTAGAGACGTGTTCCGACGTCATAAAACATAGCAATTGTCGCTAACTTGCCTGCGATAAATTTTGAGTGTGATACCTCATTCCACATACGTGAGGATATCGTAGCTCATCCACGTACCTTCGGGTATATAGGGTAGTGTTATAGTATGTGAAGTATAAAGGAATGCTCTCACTCTGTAGTTTCACATTAGACAGTGCTAATACGAATTGGGCCTCCATGTACTTTCGAGTATATATGGGAGGACTACATTAGGTTGCTATGCATCCTTAGGTAATGGAGTTGGCCACCTTGTACATTGTGATACACCGAACACAACATTCGAGGAGATTTCCTACCTATACTTCTCGGTTCGCCGAAAGGTATTTTGCAGTTCACAGTTGCTTGGTAATCCTTTTGCCTAGATTATCCCTCTTTTGTTTTGTTATTTTATTTTGATTAAAATAAAATTAATTGATCGTGGATAACATCCTCCATGCTCACTCCTTAGTTGATCTTAGGTTGAGACATATGGCAACAAATCCAGAGACCACCGATCAAGGAATTCCTTTTGATGGGAATCCTAGTCCTTTTCCTCCTTTCGGAAATATTGGTGCTCCTTATATGGCTACATTGTCTCTTATGGGATTTACCATTGGCTTGCTAGTATGGTTGTTTTCAACCTCCTTGGTTCAAAATATCTTGATTTCTCCGTAATCGAGTACTCCTCCAACTAGACAAAATCAACCTCCAGTTGATCCTAAAGTTGACTCTTTGCCTTCTTCCTCGGTTTTTTCTTCCTCCGCTTCTTCCTCTTCGCCTGGTGAAAGTATTGACACTAGTAACCAGGTGGATAAGAAGAAGAAGAAAGGGAAGAAGAAGAAGAAGAAGAAGAAGAAAATTCAACAGGGGACAACGAAGAAACCATTGCTTTGAATGCAACTTCTGATGAGAAATCGTCTGATAAGCCTCACAAAGTTCAATGTCCATGCAAACTTTGTACGGGAGACCATCTTCTTTGAAATTGTCCTGATATTCCTCAAATCTTAGAAGAATGGTCTTCTCGTTCACATCATCCTATGTCATCAACCTCTGTAGATCATGCTGGTGACACACCATCAACTAGTGGTAGTAAAGTTCATGGAATGAAGGGAAAAGTTAAGTTTCCCTATAGGTTATGTGAAGGGAATCATCCCATTCACCTTTGTCCCTATCTGGATGAGGCCAAAAAAGTGTTGGATAACCATCCTGCTTCTCTGCAGTGACTTCCATCTAGTCACAGAAGACTCTGCCTTAATCCTTCACTAGTTGATGAAGTGACTTACCCAAATCAACTTCGGTAAAACCCACTCTCTCTGAATGTGAATCTCATGAGTTTATAAAACAGGTCGAGGAAATAGTTCACCCGATTTCACCTTCAGTAATCGTACCTTTCTCATAGAGAGTGAGTATGATACCACTCAGGTTCTTTTCGTTTCTTCAGATTCCAATGAGCTTGGAGGCAACGCTCCTATTCCATCAAGAGAGGAGGAAAATCCTCCAGTTCTCATAACTCAAGGGGGTGATTCTCCCATTCTTATGATACCCCCTCCAAGTAGTATGGTCACTTCCTATGCTTGGAATTGACTGGAAAGATGTCGTCTTCCTTCATATGTGCCTTTCCAGATCATAGTATAGGTTTGTAATATGATTGTACCAGGCACTATTATAGATGAAGGTGCATCAGTGAGTATCCTTTCTTGCACTGCTTGGCAAGCGCTCGGTTTGCCGCCACTTGTGCCTGTTAGCCAGAATTTGTTGGCTTTTAACAGAGTAACTAGTCAACCATTAGGGATACTTCCTCAGTTACCTATTACTTTGGGAGGAAAATTGTTTATCTCAATGTGACGGTAGTCCCAGGCCCTTTAGATTACAATTTACTTCTCGGGCGCAACTATGTTTATGACATGGGAGCTATTGTTTTAACACTATTTCGAGTGATGTGTTTCCCGCATGAAGGCAGAATTGTCACCATTGACCAGCTTTCATTTCCCGGTCCAAAGATGGCTTCCAGTCAACCATCTTCCCTAAATGGTCCTTTTGTCCCAATGGTATCTTCCCCGCCATGGGTCAACTATGTGGCAACCCATTCCGTGCCTACATCAATGGACGATCAATTCTATGATGTTTTACATTATGTATTGGGGGCATTGGAACCAAATAACTCTAACGATCCCTTCTAGAGCATTATTCTCCCATCCGAGGAGAACCTTTTGGAAGTCATGACCTCTTATGGGTCGTGAACAAAGGAATATGAGGATAGTTCTTTTACTATGTCAACCTCATTAAAAAATCAAACAGGTCACATGAGGATAGTTCCTTGTCTTGTGTCAACCTCATTAAAAAATGAAACAAAGGGTATAAGAATAGTTCCTTGTCTTGTGTCAACCTCGTTAAAAAATGAAACAAAGGGTACGAGGAAAGTTCCTTGTCTTGTGTCAACCTCATTCAAAAATGAAACAAAGGGTACGATGAAAGTTGTTTGTCTTGTGTCAACCTCGTTAAAAAATGAAACAAAGGGTACAAGGAAAGTTCCTAGTCTTGTGTCAAACTCGTTAAAAAATGAAACAAAGGGTACGAGGAAAGTTCTTCGTCTTGTGTCAACATCATTAAAAAATGAAACAAAGTGTATGAGGATAGTTATTTTAGTGTGTCAACCTCATTAAAAAATGAAACAAGTCCCAGAGCATAGTTCCTTGTCTTGTGTCAAGCTCCTTAAAAAATGAAACAAGGAATCAGAGCAGAGTTCCTTGTCTTGTGTCAATCTCGTTAAAAAATGAAACAAATTATCAAAGCAGAGTTCCTTGTCTTGTGTCAAGCTCATTAAAAAATGAAACAAGGAAAATGAGCATAGTTCCTTGTCGTGTGTCAACCTCGTTAAAAAATGAAACAAAGGAAAATGAGCATAGTTCCTTATCTTGTGTCAAGCTCGTTAAAAAATGAAACAAGGTATCTGAGGATAGTTCCTTGTCTTGTGTCAACCTCGTTAAAAAATGAAACAAGGAATATGAGGATAGTTCTTTTACTGTGTCAACCTCATTAAAAAAATGAAACAAGTCCTAGAGCATAGTTCCTTGTCTTGGGTCAATCTCGTTAAAAAATGAAACAAGGAATATGAGCATAGTTCCTTGTCTTGTGTCAAGCTTGTTAAAAAATGAAACAAGGAATCTAAGGATAGTTCCTAGTCTTGTGTCAACCTCATTTAAAAATGAAACAAATAACATGAGGATAGTTATTTTACTGTTTCAACCTTGTTAAAAAAATGAAACAGGTCCCAGAGCATAGTTCCTTGTCTTGTGTCAAGCTTGTTAAAAAGTGAAACAAGGAATATGAGCATAGTTCCTTTTCTTGTGTCAAGCTCGTTAAAAAATGAAACAAGGAGTATGAGGATATTTCTTTTACTGTGTCAACCTCATTAAAAAATGAAACAGGTCCTAAAGCATAGTTCCTTGTCTTATGTCAAGTTCATTAAAAAATGAAACAATGAATCTGACCAGAGTTCCTTGTCTTGTGTCAAGCTCATTAAAAAATGAAACAAGGTCCCCTGAAGAAAAGTTCCAATTCGAGTCTTTGATTAGATCTCGTAAAATCCCAGTCAAGTCTTTCACTTGATCTTGTAAATGAACCTTCATTCCATCCACCTAATGTAGTCTACTTAGTGTTAGAAAATTATATATTACGGAGCAATGGAACACATAAAATATTGCAAAAATATAAACACAGAAAACACATAAAATAAGAGAGACACAGGTATACGTGGTTCACCCAGTTTGGGCTATGTCCACGGAGAAACAACCAGTCCTTCCTTTTATATTATCCAGCAAACTAAAGAGATAGAACCTATAACATATCCATTGTAACACCCTCTTCGCTCTCAATCTCCTCTCTCTTTCTCACTCAGAATACAAATCTACATAGATGCAATACAATTCCCTCGTATATAGTGAGGGGTTTCCTTCTAGGGCTAAAAACCCTAAATTAAACATAACTTCTACCGTCAGATCTCCGCCTAATGAATGACCCAGATTGACTAGAAATTACTATACTTTTACAAGGCAATTTTACATCTATTCTTAGCTTCGAGG
>APFE031123750.1:5606-27286 GCA_000404065.3 Pinus taeda | reverse complement strand
CTAATTACCTTCACATTAATTATCAACCCAGGGATGACTTTTTATTTCAAGAGTGTACTCAGTCTGAGGCGGCTATTTACTCAAGAGTAATGTTTTGTAGTATAGTGCTTAAAAGCTACAAAAGTAAATGAATGCTTAAAAAAAGAAATCTAACAATAACATAAACTCAAATACTCTGAAATCCAAGTATTCACTCAGCAAACATCAATTGAGGATACAGTAGCAATAACTCATTCCTCTAGAGATTGATGCAAGTGAAATCAAACCGGAACAAGACAATCAATCTAGGAACGAGGAAGCAATAACCAATGTTCTCTATAGTTGACAGTCCTGCTTTAAAGCAATCAAAAGGAAATCGAACTTGAACTAAAGCTGCCATTGAAAGTAAACTAGGAAAACTCTTTAAAAGCAAACTAGTGCAATTAATCAATAGAAATGAACAACAAAGTAAATGGGTGCATGTCTACAACTTAACTACTTCAAAAGGCTAAATCACACCAAGCATTACATCAGTCGAAGGTTCGGTAGCAATAACCCATCCTTTTCATAGCTGATGAGAACAAATCCGAGGTCTGGGAGCTAGGTAGCAGATGCTGGGGCTCACTACAGCCTGAGATCGTCCTTGATGAATATAAATGAAATGGCAAGTAAAGGAAATAACAATGAAATAGAACAGCACATCAGCCAAGGGTTTGGTGGCAATAACCTATCCCTTTCATAACTGATGGGAGCAGATCAAAGGTCTGGGAGCCAAATAGCAGAAGCTGACACTCACTACAGCCTGAGTCTGTCCTTAAGAAATGGCAAGTAAATGAAACAACAAATCAGCAATCTTGAAATAGACCAGCAATTGAAATGAAACAACAATTCAGAAATGGAACAGCAACTAAATATGAATGTACAACAATCCAAATCAAGCACGCAACACACTTATCATTAAAAGGGACAGTAATCTGAGCTTCGATACAATATGCATGAATCACAGTTATAAAGTAACAGCAATTGTAACGGAACAGCAATCCCGAATAAACAACAGTCACAATTTAAGAATACATCATACAGTTGTACCGATTTAGGAACATACAACGCGGTTAATCTGTAATCGAATGACAATCTGTAAGGAACATAAATGTTATATCAATTATCCAAAGGAATAGAAATGTGATACAAAGTTAAAATGATAACATAGCATTCCTGTTGCACATAACGATAGTATCCAATCAAGTATATCTAATAGCACTGACATGTAAAACAGTAAAGTGCGTCAGATTACTGAACAGAGTAAAAGAAAGAGATCAAACCACACAGGAAACATAAAGATACAACACAGCAGCAGCGTACTCCACCAGAGGCTGGGCCCTTAGCCGCCAGCGGATGCTGCTGGGTTACTTCAGGATCAAAGATGGAATGGCAACTAGATTTATATTAAAATATCAAAGCAGAGTTACAGTGGATTACAACAAGAAGTCTCTCAATCTCTCAGCCATTATCCATTCTCTCTGCCATCCTCAATTCTAAAGCTCTAATTCATCCTCAATTCCATCATTCGAATCCCTCTGAAATCACCCCCTCTCTGATCTCTGTTGTGATTTAAATAAAGAGAGATCAGAGAGCAGTTACAATCAAGATAAGTACAACATGATTTCTATTACAAAATTAGAATGTTTCCAACCAATTGATAAACAAGAAGATATATTTCCATCCAGCTTTCAACAAGAGTAAGACGAATTTGGCTTTGCAGCTGAGATTTGGAGGACGACCGCAACAACAAATCTGAGAAAATCGTTCTCAAAGAACCCTGTGTTTCTCCCAGTACAAGCCGAATTTGGGCAAACCGTTCTTAAATAAAGTTAATTGCATCCGTTCTGGACAAAACCCATGTTTCAGATTGTCTAGATTCTACTTCATTTGCTCATAATATCAACCGCAAAACCGTCACTTCTTATTCCAGCGAATTTCTGAGTTGGCACTTTTAACGATCAAGTCTTTAATCTGGAGATTATCTTGGAGGCTAAAAATGGAGAATAATGTTACAACTGATTTATTAAAACTATCATTGATAAAATCACACATAATCATCAATTTATTAGAAATAAAGGAGAATAAATAATATTCATCCATAAGAGCATAAAAAATGGATTTAAATGATAAATTATAATAGATGATATAATAGAGAAGAGTAAAAATGGATGAAATAAGTATTACAAAGTGGTCGTATTCATGGCCCAACACCCATCTCCATTTTAACCCTCATGATTTCCATTTTATCAGCCTCTTTCATCAGATGAGCCTTGGTTTTTCTCCTTCCATCATCTCTATCTGCTTGGCCAATCATATGCTTGCACTTGTTTGTTTTACCCTTTTTGAGGAACAGTTGCAATGAGTGGTCTTATTAGCCATCCTATTGACATAAATCAACATGTTTTGAGAAGTTCCAACATCACCGAAACTAGTTGCTATCCTAGAACCAACTCGTTCCTCTAAGTTGAGTCCTCTTTAAGCTCTTTTCAGACTCTTGAAATATGAAAAGATTGTCGAGCGCTTGTCCTTTTCAACTCGTTAACATATTGGAAGCAACATCTACTTAGTATAAGTTTAACCCTTTTCCAGACTGAGATATATTATTTATGAAAAAGGAATACGTTGATCGAACATGGTCAATAGGTTCTTTCTCATATTATTTTACGCTTTTTCAGACTTGAGAGACAAATCTATGAAAAAGAACTTGTGGAGTTTTCTTTTTGTCCCTTTTCAAACTCTCTAAACATGAAAAGGACCAAGTTATCATTATCGTTAGACTCATTAAACATCAAATAGGGACAACCTTGTCCATCATGACAAGACTGAGTTTCACCTTCGCTAGACTCGTTAAAACATCACATAGTGATGGATTCACCCAAAGGGTGGAATTATACAAAAAGCATATGTTATGCTCCTCAAGCTTGATAAAAATAAAGAGGTACTGGTTAGCAATGACTGGGGAAAATGGGAAAAGGGGTAAACCACTTTATGGCAGCAAGTCGCTCTTGAACATAACACTTTCACTTCATCGTTGTGACTATTTGGGTTGGGTTATCTACTTGATATTCATCATACCTTGGTCTATCATGCCATCCATTACTTTGGTTTTGGGTCAATGCTACCAATCCATTCAGTGTTGTCGACATGTTCAAGAGAAGTCACCCAGTTTGAATTCATCCTTTGCAATACTCGTAAACCGTCATTTTCATGACCACCATTTCTGAACCTTGTGTCCTCAGTCACATTCCATCTCCAAACTCATCACACTTGTTTCATGTCGTTGATGTGAGATACATCAAGGCCCTCCTGTGATGAGTCGCTTCTTGTCGACGTCAGCACATTATCCAAGAAGTTGACTTAGAAACACCCTTCCAGTACCTTGAGGCTTGCATACATCAATTGCAGGTTTCTCGCTTTTGGCAATAGGTTGACATCACTGGTCTTCGACCGCAAGACTTTCTATGGTGTTTGACATCAAAATATTCATTCGCACCATGCAAAATGTACTGCAATACCTTCAGGATCATTATCATTATCGGTGATTTCTCTCGCGTTTGTTAATGGCTCACATCATTGGCTGGTAATCAGACGGTGTCTTCCCATGTTCAACTTCAGATCACATATTCACATGATTAGACTCGTACTTGAGTGAATGATTGAATGAGATAGAAGACCCCGGATCTAGTTTCATCCATCCGAGCTGCAAATTTCAAGAAATGTACCAAATCATCCATATAATGTCTTTACATTGATGGTCATCCTATCATGGGTCTATATCTGTAGACGATTATCTATGTACTTGTAATGAAAGTTTATATGTTGAGCATGGGTATGCCTTCCCTCAGCAATTCATGAGAAAAAATCAAAATATCATGATATTATGTGCTGTAATAAATGCAGGCCATCCACTTCGGAACCTCCTCATCACATCGTAAATCATATCACTCAAAATTAACATTTTTGACTTCATGCTTTAGGGGGCAGCTGTTACAGATCCATTTGGGCACATCACTCCCATCATTTAGATCAGTACTTTTAGGGCTCATAAAACCCTAATTTAGTTGCTACATGCCCTAGACAAGTCATCACTTTGAATGCCTCCTTCCCTGATAGTTTCTTGGCCTGAAACCCTCTAGAAATGCCTCCTTGAGGGACCAGTGTAGCCTTGGTCAGGGATAAGTCCACTTCAGTGCAGGTAGTCCCATGTTAGGGTGTTTTTAAGAGAATTTAGGCCCACTTTGACCTGCGCTGGGCGAGATTGAGCGAAATCATCATAGGGTTCTAGGAATATTCTTATCTTATGGATCCATCTAGAAGATTCCCACACTTATCATCTCCCATGAGCTCAAAATTGGATAGGGAATGAGTTAAGTAACCTCCTATCCTCTCATCCCTTCCTCCATGGAAACTAACTCTAAGTTTGGAAGGCCATTCAATACCCTCATTTATGACCAAACCACCATCATTTTCCTATAAATTGAGCATTCATATAAGTAATCAGGGGTTGGACTTTGAGAATTTGTAAGGAGATATTGTTGGTGTGAGGTTTGAGATTGTAAGCAAGTATTTTTATGCTTGCGAAGTGTTGTGCTTTTGATGTGATGTTGGTTGGAACCCAAGCTGGAAGAGTGGAAATGGATTGGACTTCATGGTTGTAATTCTTCCTTCTACTTAATAAAGTTGTTTACACATTTTCCCATATTCTTGTCTTTATGTATGATGATTATATGTGTAAATGCTTTTGATTCCATTTTCTTATAGTAGATAGATCTCTTGCTTTGATTGGTTTTTGTCCTCTGTTTATGATTGCAGGTACTTGTCGAGCGGATTAAGTTCGAGAAGGAGCGACGGGAGCCATACAAAGGAGACAAATGGAAAACGAAAGATAACAAGTAAGTCCCTTGTCTTATTTATCTTCTATAGAAAAAGGTTAAGCACTTTAAATCTGTTGTTCTAGGTGTAGCTACCCACCTAGGGAAATTGTATTTATCCGTAGATGTAAAATTCCACATAAGAAGGAGAAGGAACATAGGTCAAAAAACAAAGAAACTCGCACTATTCTACCCTAATTTTGTCACATGTGAGAATGTTTCTGAGTTACCATAAGGCCAAAATTTTCAAAATTGTTGTAGGTCCAAAATTTCAGAGTTTGCCTAGATTTTAAGAGTATTTACCAGGGTTGAATTTGTTGGATTTAACATGGTTGAGGAAGATTTGAAGGAGGGATAAGTTGGGTCTTATGGAAAGTGTTGGTCTTAGTTTTTGGGTCTCAGATTTCTCACTTTCATCTTATTCTATAAGAAGATAAGTTTTTTGGGTTTTCCCCCTTATGGGGGTTTGTCCTAGCTTGAAGCCTACATCTTTGTGTTATTTGTCTTTTGTGATCTTCATGTTTTTATTTTTTGGTAATTGTTTAATGAACCAAACATAATAAAACAATTAAGAATCCAACAAACTATCACAAGCAATTATTGAGAAAGAGAAATCAACCCTAATTTGATATACTATTGGTTTCTCAACATGGTATCAGAGCTAAGGTGAGGAAAAGGCGGCTTGAAGAGCACTGATCCTAGCTCATTTGAAGGCATCTCTACAAAAATCATCATAGACATTTACATCAACTACTTTGGAGAACATAATTTGCAAAGGGAAAAAGGAAGAAGACTCAAAGACCATCATTCACTCTTGACAGAAATTATTGTTGGCATTATGACAGATCACAGTTCAGGCCCACAGAATCAAGGAAAAAGAGATATACGTAGGTTCCTCTTGACCAAACCGCGTATACACGCAGGTTCGCAGACCAAAAGGCACGTATGCGTATACACACACTTTCACGCAAGGAAAAGCGCGTACATTTTGGAAAACCTGGTTTTGGTCCATGGTATTTGGTCCTTGGTATTTTTACCCATGGTATTGGTCCAAGGTATCTTGTCCGAAGTATTGACCCCAGGTATTTGGTCCAAGGTATTGATTCTAAGTGGTTTTGGACCATGGTATTGAGTAAGGCCTAAGACTATAAAAGGAGGAGGAAATCGTTAGGCAAAGGTACTCAAGCATTGAATATCTAATGAAGAGAAAGATCTAGAATACTAGTCATTGTGTTATGGTGCATAGTTGGATCTGAATCAAGGAGGAACCTGAGCGCTTGAAGAAGGATAAGTTCCATTGATGGGTTAAGATCTTCAGGCTTGAAGAGAAGTATCTTTGTGTGGTTTTTGATCTTTTATCTGAATAATTGGCACATGTCGTAATATGTAAATCTGATGATCTGGGTATAACTAATGTTTGAATACTAGTAAAGGTTAAATCATATTTTACAGATCTGTAGGCAGGTTCAATATAACAAAGGCGTGTATACATGCTGGTTTGGCATTTCAAAACTGCATATACGTAGGTCAACCTTCAGAAAAGTGTGTATGCTCGCAGGTTTGACACATTGAAGTAGCGTACATCTCATAAAATATGTTTTAGCTACTTTTGTTTATTGTTGCAGTGTTCTGGGTTCTGGTTACTGTTACTGTTACTATGTTATGGTTACAACATTCAAAAAAGTGATTGTTTGATTTAGTTTTTGGTTGGTGCAAAGGAGATTGGTTGATGCAGATATATTTGATGTTTGATTGATGTTATTGATGGATCCAGTCTGAAAATTATGAAACGTGGTCCCTAGAAGAAAAGAGAAGGTTGTAGCCTTCTGTAGGTCAGCACCTACGTACTAGTAAACACATCAGCTAGTACAAGAGCTAAGGGGGTTGTAGCTCCCTTCCAGGAAAAGTTGGAGAATGAGAGAAGGTTGTAGCCTTTTGCAGGTAGAAGCCTATATACTGGTATAAGGCTGCACCAGTACAAAATTTGTAAAAAGCAGTTTCTTATTAAAGAAAGATAGAGATGATTGCAGCAGGTCGTTTTTACCCACATTGGGTTTCCACCTTATATCTTGTGTTCATGTGTGTGATTGCATGTTCTGTTTACTACATTTGATTACTGGCTATATGGTTTTGATACACAGATTAAATATCAACTAACTAAATTATAAGTTTGCAAGGTATATGATGGTTGCTCTAAACACAGTTGCATATATATGAAAGTTTCATTAACAGAAGTAGCGTATATAAATTTGTTTATGGAAATGAAATATTGTTAAATTGCTAATACTGATTCACCCCCCCTCTCAGTGTTATTTCCAACAATTGGTATCAGAGCCGGTCCTTCAGAAGAAGCTTGATCACTTGAAGGAAGGTCTATCATCATGGGCAGCTATGAAAGAGAGGGATCCATTAGACCACCAATATTTGATGGGAGCAACTTCGTCTATTGGAAGGTAAGAACCACATACTATCTTCAATCTCTTGGAACAGATGTTTGGGGAATCATGGAAGGAGGATATACATTTCCATCAGCAATTCCTATAGATATGGTAGGTAAAAAGTAGTATGAAACAAATGCCAAGGCTATCAATACACTATTGGGGAGTCTGTCACAATCAGAATTTGTCAAGGTTATATAGCTCAAAACCGCCAAAGAAATATGGGACAAGATCGTTCTAATCTACGAAGGAGACAATCAAGTAAAACGTGCAAAACTACAATCTCTCAGAACTCAATATAAAACTCTCAAAATGCACAATAATGAAAGTATAGTTCATTAGTTCCTACGTATAGATGAGATTTTAATCGCATGAAAAACTTGTGTGAAGAGATAAAAGAAGTTACTTTAGTTGAAAAGGTTTTAAGATCCTTCTCTTCTAAGTTTGAATCAAAAGTTTCTACCATAGAAGAAAGGCAGGATCTTCAAAGTATGACTATGACACAGCTGCACGGAATCCTAACTACTGTTGAAATGAGAAAAGGAGGTCCATCAAATATGAGAGAAGTTGCATTCAAGGCTTCAGGAAGAGAAGAGCTCAATGAATCAGGACACATTTCAGAAGGAGAGGAAGAAGAAAACTTTGTTAAAAACCTTCAACTAGGTTCTGGAATATTCAGAGGTAAACTACCTTTCAAATGGTTTGCTTGTGGAAGAGTCGGTCATTATGCAGCAAAATTTCCTCATAAAGATAATCTTGATAAAGGTAAGGAACCGAAAAAATGGAATAGAAAACAGAATGTAAGTAAAAAGAGCTACTATAGGCATGAAGATAGTGATGGTTTATCAAATAGTGATGAAGATGAATATGGTAATGATTATAGACTTTTGATGGCTTTTGAAGGTGATGATTTCTTGGATGCTTTAGATGAAGATGGTCTCTATGAAGAAATTTCTAAACTTAAAATCTGTTTAGAAGAAAAGAGTATGATTATAGATACTCTGACATTCCAACTTGCTGAAAGGGAAAAACAAAATGAAAAGTTAGAATGTGAAATTGTGGGTCTAAGAAAAGATATTGAGAAAACAAAAACTCTCAATCTTAGATTTGCGAAAGGATCATAAAATTTAGATGAAATTATCAAAGTGCAGTGTTCTCCTATGATAAAGACAGGTCTTAGATATACTGAAGAAGCATCTCAAGCACAGAAACCATCAACCTCCAAAAGCTATCTTGATGCAGCAAGGGGAAGTGAACAGGTTGACAATCATCAGCAAAGGCATAAAGTAGATCACTAGGTAAATTGGGTTCAATCTACTTCAAGGATGAACAGAAGCTATAACCAACCACAGGTAAATCAATCTCAATTTTCTTCAAGAATGAATGGCAATGGAAACTACAATCATCAGGTCAATAGATTCGATAATCGCAGGAATTTCTTTAATGACCAATGTTTTTCATGTCATAAATTTGGACACAAAGTTTCTCAATGTGTTGCTTACAATACCATCATGACTAGAGAAGCACGAAATCAAAGGAATGTGTCTAGGATCATGAAAAGGACTTGCAATAACTTTTTTGCTCTTGAAAATGAAATAGAATGCTCTGTCTGTAACAACTTTGGTCATGAAGATTCTGAATGCATGAGTAAATTTCAGCAAACATCTCAAAAGGAGCAAGCTTCATTGGGTCCCAAAACATGGAGAAAGAAAGAACCGCAAATAGAAAGATGTGGAATAGCCCTGTATGTAGAAGGACAAGAAAATCAGTGGTATATCGACCATGGATGCTCGAAACACATGACAAGTGATAAAGAAAAGCTTCAGTCATATAATGCCTTAGAAAAGGAAAAGAAGGTCTCATTTGGTAATGACACTCCTGCAGTCATAAAAGGTAAAGGCTCTATTCTCTTAAAATAAAAGGTTAAAGTTGGGAATGTTATGTATGTTGATGATCTAAAGCATAACCTATTAAGTGTTAGTCAAATGTGTGATCAAGGAAATGAAGTATTATTTCGATCAAATGGATGTGTTGTTTGTGAGCTTGATACAAGAGAAACAATGATCAAAGGTGTAAGAACTCCAAACAACTTGTACATACTCAAGGGAGGACAACAACAATCCTATCTAAGGAAAAATGATGAACACTGGCTATGGCACAGAAGGCTGGGGCATCTAAGCTTCCCTCAAATAAGAAAAGCATGCAAATACTAGGCGGTTCGTGATCTTCCGGATATCCACATTCCAGAAAATACAATATGCAAATAATGTCAATTTGGTAAGAAAACCAGAACACATTTCCCTAAAAAGGAAGGATCAGCTAATAAGCCTCTTGAACTTGGTCATACTGACTTATGTGGACCATCAAGGAAAAATTCACCTCGTGGAGAAGAATATTTATATTGTTCATTGACGATTTTTCAAGAATGTGTTGGATAGGACTTCTAAAGCATAAAGATGAAGCATTTGAAAAGTTCAAAGCCTTCAAAGCTTTATTTGAAAATGAATCAGATCGCAAAATCAAATGTCTCAGATTAGATCGAGGAGGGGAATTTACCTCGGATGAATTTTTCGACTTTTGTGAAGAACATGGAATAAAAAGGGAATTCTCTACTGCAAGAACTCCTCAGAAAAATGGAGTGGTAGAAAGGATGAACATAATTGTTCAACAAATGGCCTATGCTATGCTAGATGAGTCTGGAACTCCTGCAACCTTTTGGGGTGAAGCTGCATTTGTTTTCGTCATTATTCTCAACAAAACAACCATCTGGGTAAACAGCGCTCAAACTCCACATGAACTTTGTTATGGTAAGACTCCCACTGTAAGATACTTCAAAGTTTTTGGAAGCAAATGTTACATCAGAAGGACTGATGAAAAACTTGGCAAGTTTGAATCTAGAGTAGATGAAGGCATTCTCCTTGGTTACTCTTCCCGAAGTAAAGGATATAAGTGTTATAATAAAAGACTTGGAAAAACTGTTGAAAGTATGGATGTTGTGGTTGATGAAGCAGGCAAAAATCCAAAGCAAGTAAAAACCAAAGATTATGAAGAAGATGAGGACTATCCTTCCACATCAAATCAGACTAATTCTGAAGAAGAAACCAATGAGGCACTAGAAGAACAGATAAGGTTAGAATAAAAGACTCCATCCAGGTATTTTCAGAAGAATCATCCAGAGACTCAAATTTTGGGGCGGAAAGAGGCAGGTGTGCAGACAAGAAGAACTGTTACAGAAGCTTCAAGCTATCTAGCTTTGCTTTCCTCCGTCGAACCACAAAATGTAAATGAAGCATGCAAAGATGAATGTTGGTTCAAGGCCATGAATGAAGAACTTGAGAAGATTGAAAAGAAAAATATGTGGGAATTGGTTCCTAGACCCAATGATAAGAATGTCATAGGAACCAAATGGATATTCAAAAACAAGTTGAATGAAAATGGAGAAGTTATTAGAAACAAGGCCAGACTTGTTTGTAAAGGGTATTCTCAACAAGAAGGTATAGACTTTGAAGAAACTTTTTTACCTATTGCTAGACTTGAAGCCATAAGAATGTTCCTTGCTCTGTCTAGCTTTCAGAAGTTCAAAGTATAACAAATGGAGGTGAAATCTACCATTCTTAATGGAGACCTAGAAGAAGAAGTATATATTGAGCAACTAGATGGATTCATCCTTGGAAATGATCCAAAACTTGTATGCAGACTCAGAAAGGCTCTCTATGGTCTAAAACAAGCTCCAAGGGCTTGGTATCATCATCTTGACAAATACCTTCATCAACAAGGTTTTTCAAAAGGATCTGCTAATAGCAATCTATATATAAAAATTGACAATGATAAATTGCTAATACTTGTTGTGTATGTTGATGATATCATTTTTGGTAGAAATGAAGAAGCCATGAGTCAAAACTTTGCTTTGGTAATGCAGAAAGAATTTGAAATGTCCTTTCTTGGTGAGCTCACATATTTTCTTGGTTTATAAGTTCAACAAAACAAAGATGGTGTTTTTCTATCACAAACCAAGTACCTCAAGCAGATCTTGAAGAAATATGGCATGGAAGATTCTAAACCAGTATGTACCCCTATGGTAACAGGATGCAGCCTCAGCGCAAATGATGAATCAGCAATAGTACATCAACCAACCTACAGATCCATGATTGGCAATCTGCTCTATCTAACAGGTACCTGACCAGACATCATGCATGCAATGGGAATAGTTGGAAGATTCCAAGCAAATCCAAAGGAATCACAACTTCAGGCAGTCAAAAGAATCTTCAAATATCTTTAAGGAACTCAGAATTTTGGCTTATGGTATCCTAAGGACACAGATCTTACACTTCATGCATACACAGATGCAGATTGGGTAAGAAGCGTGGATGATAGAAAAAGCACTAGTGGTGGTGCATTCTATATGGGTTCCAGATTAGTGTCTTGGTTCAGCAAGAAACAAAGTTCAATTGCATTATCTACAGCTGAAGTAGAATATGTGGTTGTTGCATCTTGTTGCGTGCAACTCCTTTGGATGATGCAAACATTACAAGAAATTCAGATCACATGTACTCCACCCATCTCCATTCTATGTGATAATACAAGTGCAATAAGCATTTCAAAGAACCTAGTCATGCATTCCAAGACCAAGCACACACCTATCAAATATCATTTTCTTCATGAACAAGTGCTTGAACAAAAGGTCAAAGTGGAGTATGTTCCCTCCAAAGAATAAGTTGATGATATATTCACCAAACCACTGCCCAGAGAGACATTTGAATATCTCAAACAGAAGCTGGGAGTAGTTGATGCATCATCTTGCTGTTGAACCTATCTGGTTCAAAGAAAAGTGGTTGTATGTGAGTTTCATGAAGCATATCCACATACATACACCGGTTGTTGTGGATACTGTCACATATATGTTGGTTTGAAGAAAGACAGTGGGTTAGACTCAGGATGAAAAGAGTCTAATATGGGTCTGACAGAGACCATCTGACATAGGTTCAGGGGGAGCATATACATCTAATAATGCATTGTTGTCATTATCTTAAGAATATCTTGGTACAATTTCACAGTTGTTTTTGTTTCAGGTGGAACAAGTGTAGAGGGAGATCATGGTTGCCAGTCTGGATGGTGATTGACAGATGTTGTTGATGATAGTTGTTGATGACTATCATAGTCTTGTTTTAGATATTTGTCTCTGTGTCATGTATATATTTTATTATCAAGGTCATGTAATGACCTATTTTGTTTCCCCACTATGCCTGGGATGGATGATGTAGTGTTCTTGTTTTATCATGTATAAACTTTTGATGTATCCCCACTTGGTTGGGAGATGGATGTATCTATGAATCTTTGGTGATAGGAAGGCCATTTATGATGTATAGAGTCATGTTCTTCTTGTAGAACATATTTTTACAGACCTTGCTTACAGTCGGGGGGAGCATGAACAACACACTTCAGCATATCATAGAATTCAGCATGTACTCAGGGGGAGCATAACCCTTTGCCCTTGATGAAAAAGGGGGAGAATGACTTGGGGTTGCCCTCAAGTCCAAAGGGGGAGATTGTTGGCATTATGACACAGGTTTGGTGCTATGACATAGGTATTGTCCTTGATGGAAACTCACTCAGATGACATATCATAGTTCAGGCCCACAGAATGAAGGAAAAAGAGATATATATAGGTTCCTCTTGACGAAACTGTGTATACATGCGGTTTCGTAGACCAAAATGCACGTATGTGTATACACACACTCTCACGCAAGGAAAAGTGTATATATGTTGGAAAACCTAGTTTTGGTCCGTGGTATTTAGTCCTTGGTATTTTGACCCATGGTATTGGTCCAAGGTATCTTGTCTGAAGTATTGACCCCAGGTATTTGGTCCAAGGTATTGATTCTAAGTGGTTTTGGACCATGGTATTGAGTAAGGCCTAAGACTATAAAAGGAGGAGCAGATCATTAGGCAAAGGTACTCAAGCATTGAATATCTAATGAAGAGCAAGATCTAGAATACTGGTCATTGGGTTATGGTGCATAGCTGGATCTGAATCAAGGAGGAACCTGAGTGCTTGAAGAAGGATAAGTTCTATTGATGGGTCAATATCTTAAGGCTTGAAGAGAAGTATCTTTGTGTGGTTTTTGATCTTTTATCTGAATAATTGGCGCATGTCGTAATCTATAAATATGATGATCTAGGTATAACTAATGTTTGAATACTGGTAAAGGTTAAATCATCTTTTACAGATCTGTGCACAAGTTCAGTATAACAAAAGCACATATACACGCTGGTTCGGCATTTCAAAACTGCGTATACGCAGGTCAGCCTTGCGAAAAGTGCGTATGCTCACAGGTTCGACACATTGAAGTAGCGTACATCTCATAAAATATGTTTTAGCTACTTCTATTTACTGTTGTAGTGTTCTAGGTTCTGTATTGGGTTATGGTTACTGTTACTATGTTCTGGTTACAGCATTCAGAAAAGTGATTTTTTGATTTAGTTTTTGGTTGGTGCAAAGGAGATTGGTTGATGCAGATATATTTGATGTTTGATTGATGTTATTGATGGATCTAGTCTGAAAATTTATGAAACGGGGTCCCTGGAAGAAAAGAGAAGGTTGTATCCTTCTGTAGGTCAGCACCTATGTACTAGTAAACGCATCAGCTAGTACAAGAGCTAAGGGGGTTGTAGCTCCCTTCCAGGAAAAGCTGGAGAATGGGAGAAGGTTGTAGCCTTCCGCAGGTAGAAGCCTGTGTACTGGTATAAGGCTGCACCAGTACAAAATTTTTAAAAATAAGTTTCTTATTAAAGAAAGATAGAGACGATTGCAACAGGTGGTTTTCACCCACATTGGGTTTCCACCTTATTACTTGTGTTCATGTGTGTGATTGTGTGTTCTATTTACTGCATCTGATTACTGGCTATATGGTTCTGATACACAGATTAAATATCAACTAACTAAATTATAAGTTTGTAAGGTATACGCTGGTTTCTCTAAACATAGTTGCGTATATATGCAAGTTTCATTAACAAAAGTAGCGTATATAAATTTGTTTATGGAAATGAAATATTGTTAAATTTCTAATACTAATTCACCCCCCCCCCTCTTAGTTTTATTTCCAACAATTACTGCAGCAACTATTTCTCTCTCTCTCTCTCTCTCTCTCTCTCTCTCTCTCTCTCTCTCTCACTAAAGGCTCTCGTCCACTCATCATCCATCATTGAAGAATTCATCATAGCAACTTAAAGATATTTCTATACCAATAATCCTAAGAAGACATCTCTATTGCAGTCATCATTTAAGGACGACTTTGAAAACTCTTGGAAGCATCATCATCATTCAAGAACTCTACTCCTTTGAGAAGTAAGTACTTTATTATAATTCATGTCTCAACCTTCAAATCAAATGGAATCCTTTTGTAAGGAAACAAACTTGATGGATCATCAAACTCCAAAGCTTGGAAGAAGAGAATTGATTTGGTTCTCATAGAAAATGAGGTCATGGATCACGTTCTAGGAAAAATTTTAGAGCTAGACAACAACAAGAATCAATAAGTGGCCAAGTATAATAAGGGAGAAATAAGGGTCAAAGAATTCTCATCCAATCCATCAAAGAACACCTTATCCCCTTTGTTGCAGATTTGGGCACATCAAAAGAAGTCTATGACAAATTGATAAAATTATACTCTGCCAATACTACATGTCAAAAAATATCCTCAAGGAATCAACTTTACAAAATAATGTTGTCAAAAGATGAAGACTTGGCCTCATACCTTGTGAAAATCTTGAAATTCAAAGATCAGCTCCAAGAAATTGGAGAAGTCACATCTGATTTCAAATTAACTACTTGCATACTTAATGCTCTACCTCAAAATTGGAGTACTATGTGACCAACATCTATTCAAGAAAAGATATTCCAATATTCTATGAACTGTGGGCTTTTTTATGTGTTCTAGAAGAAACAATATTGAAATCCAAGGATGACACCGAACCCAACAATGAACAGTCTCAATATTTTACTGCTAGATCAAAGAAGAATTTTGGAAGATTTGGAAGATTTGAACCTCGTCGAAAATACAGCAACAACAATAACAATCAGCCATGTGGAGACGGAGACATGTCCAAGGTGCAATTATTTGGTTGTGATGAATATGAAAACTATAAAATGTATTCTCCCAAGGATCCTAAGAACAAGAAGAACAACAAGAGGAAAGAAAGAAGTGGAGCACACATTATAGAAGATGGAAAAATCGAGAATAAACCAAAGGATGAAGACAACAAATATCTCTACTATTGATGAAGTTAACAAATACTAGGTTTGCAAGTAGTTTTTTGTTATTAGAGAATTACAATTAGATCTGCAGTTACTTTATAACGTTGAAATTTTTCTTGAGATTCGCTAAGGGAGTTGTTGTAGTCACTGCAACAACCTCCAAAATTTTGTCCTACATCCATTTTTAGAGCCTTCCTTAGTTTTTCCTTGATGATTGCAAACACTCAAGCTCATCCCATGAGCTCATGTCGAGTCTTTACACCATCTTTGCTTGGTTGTTCACCAGTCATATTTTAGCATGTTGGTTACAATGTCATGCTTGCAGTCTTGTTCTAGCTATGTTCAAGGTCTTGTTTTGTGTGTACAAGTTGTGTTCACTATGTAAGCATATGTCGCACTCACACACGAAGTTGTATGCAATTTCGCGCAAGTGTCATCACGTTTGTTCAATGATCTATCTCAAGTGTCGCACTTGTCACTCACGCCCTTTGGTCAGTCACACTAAGCATATGTTGAGTGTGTGTTTGCAAGGTCATGTATACATGAGTTCACTCGCTCACACACTTAACCATTTTGTCAAATATCTGTCAATCAAACCACCCTCCATCAGTTGGACCTCTACTGAGTTGCATTGCGCAATCTCATCCCTCACTAACCAAGCACTGCTACCCACCATTGCTCAGAGCTTGAGGCTACCTCGTAGGCAGTCTACACTACACAATCTTGGAATAAACCTAGCTGACTATCATCCAAAACAGTGTAGAAGTTTCTCAAGAATCTATCTCAATCTTCATTGCCCGCAAGCCTATCCATCAAGCCTCCCGCTGGTCAACCAGAGAATTTGACTAGGTAGTGACTCGAGGCTTCACTCCTGAAAACTATGTAGAAGTTGTCATCCTACCTACCTACATTGACTGAATAAATTGAGCATACAAGAGGGACAGGCACCTGTTGCCTGCCACTGCACTATCTCTGAAAATTGTGTAGTTTTTTCAATCAGTCCCCCTACCGGTTGGCCTGTTGCTCCTCCTGAAAATTTCATGGTTTTCTTGGGTTTTCCATCAGCTACCCAGAACCCCACTCAACCTGGAAACTATGTAGACATATCCTACATGACTTCCTTCTAGATCTGCATTGTGTTTGCTAGCAAGCTCCCGCGGCCCACTCCCATCCTCCTATGAAAATTTGTGCAGTTTTCACTGTCAGTGCCTCCCGTTGCATGCACTCCCTTCCCCAGAAAAATTGCACAATTTTGCCTCCCAGCTGAGCTAGATCCCACAGATGTCACTGTTGTCCTAGACTACACTAACCAGCCTCTCAGTGACCTCTGTGTAGTTTTTCCCGAAAGTGCCCCGGAGACTTGCATCCCAGCCTGAAATATGCTCTGCAAAGTTTCAAAGCCCTTTCCTCTCTCTCAGTTACCTGCACCTGAAAATGAAAGATGATGCATCATGGTACACTAGGGGATTTCAGGATTTGATGTCGTCTCGTCATGAGTGATTACAAAGGTAGGTACATGGATGAGACATGGCACGATGACAAACGGGATGAACAAGGAGCGCATGCTAGGAGACTTATTTGCGAACGGATGAACACATGAAGCATGCCAAGTACCAGCGAAGGGGATACATGCACATGCAACATCAAGGAAACTCCAAGACCTGAAGAGCCCGCACATCTTCTCATGCAAAGGTGAAGTTATGATACACCAAGAGCACACTCATCATTCAGCAGCATTGTAGCTCGACATGGACACCACCATCAGCATGAACATACCATCACTGTCATGTCGAGTCATGTCATGAGTCATCTCGGTCACATCACTATTGTGGGCCATACTATTGTAATCAATATAATGTAACGTGGAATTCCAAGAGACCCACATCCAAAGTTGAAGAGTCATTTAAGTCAAACAGTCATGAGGGAATTAGAAAAGTCATAAGTGTCAATTTCACCCTTGGCTATATATACCCCTCATTTGTACATGCAAATGAATTTTCACCTTGGCTCCTCCCACATAACCTTAATAGTTTGTATTCTTTTCTTTGAGGAGTGAGCAATGGCTCCAACACCCCGCTATTGGGATTAGTGATGTATTGTGTATCGATGTGTCCTGGAACTTTTACTTAATTTAGAATCTCGTTAACATGCCAACACATTTTCACACATGTATAGAATTCGTTTGTAAGATTATTCTTTGCACGCTTGTAATGCATGTTTCTTTAACCTATACTAAGATAGTTGAACAATTTCAGTTGTTTTAGTGCAGATGATGTTGGAAATGTGTTGTATCATTTGTTAGTGTTGTCTCGCCCGTGTGGACTACTCCTCCAGACACTCGACAGATTCATCCTTGTAAACTTGTTATAACGACTGTCACACTCGTGTGGACTATTCTGTTGGGTCTTTTACATGCTATAAGTTCACCTTGTGTTTGTGACTTCCACATCTGTGTGAACTACTCTATTGGAAGTTGTGCATGTCCTGCTATGTTGTGTGTCTCTAGCTAAGTTGGGACTATTCCCTTTTGACTTGAGACTCACTCTCACCCTCTCCCTTTGCAGTGAAAGAACCTATACATAAGTTACACTAAGCACTCACCAGGCACACGAACCTCGTTGTTTGAAGACTAATTATACCACTCTCATGTGTTGACAAGTAAGAGCTAAGGCATATCTTTAAGATAATGGCAATTAGGCCATCATACCGGATGGGACTCCTAAACCAAATGGTGTGTTCTAGTTGGGACTTCATACCGGAGAGATCCCCTAAATATTGGCAGGTCCAGCACCATCATCATTTATGGCACTACAAGAAGGGTTGCAAGTTGTTTATGGTTGAATGTCCTCTCACCCCCACTCATCAATCATCTGGTCAAGGCAGTAATTCATACTCCCTCTCACCTACGTGCAACTCTGAAGTTGGTTTCTCCTCACATCCCAGATGTGAACACAAAATTTAGTATCAGCACCTCTGCTCTATCTATCTCATCACCCGTCAGTTTTCCAAATTAATCAAACTGATCCCAAAATACAATATCTTCGATACGCATCAAAGAAGCCTAAGACCACTCCCATAGGGGTTTTTGTCTCATCAGTGGAAGATACAGTTATTTCCACTCTCGAAGGTCTGGTAGAAGTTGTTGATAATAGAGAGGAACCTCCAATCTTCCAACAGGGAGAATAGGACACCCTTGTGATCTTGGGCTTAGGCTCCGGTACAATAGAAGGAGGGGAAGGCAGCGGAGGAGGTGGAGGTGGAGATGAACCAAAAGACTCAAAGGCAGAACCATCAGATTGAAGAAGAGGAGGAGGAGGAAGAAGAAAAATACATGGCTAACCAAAACTTGGAATGGATGACTTAGGGGTGTTGGGACTCGCAATTGATCAGTTTTTGACCCTATCTTTTGCCGTATATTTACCCTTTTTGTAGTAATAAGCAAAAGCCTTTAGTTCATAAGGATATATTAACCCCAAGGTATGGAGCAATCTTCCGCAAATCTATATTTAATTGTTTACTTCATATTCGTAAGTATCTTTTCACTTATCTATGGAAATGCTGACTAGAATCGTTAACAACTGTCATAAGCTTGCAGGAGTATAATAAACAGTTGCTGCAACACGAAGAACAGCAACTAAGCAGTTGCTGCAACACGAGAAGCAGCAACAGCACAGCTGCCACAATACCAGCAATTACCCAAAGCAGCTATTTTGTAGCCACGGACAACAGATGGCAGCTATCGAAAAGAGGATAACGTGGCACAATCAAGCGGAAGAATAGAGAACAGCATGGGGAAATAGCGAAGGGAATAGCAATCAGTTATTCACCGTGTACAGCCGAAGCTCCAGAAAAGGATGTATAATCACATGGTTGTAACAGCATTCTAATTTGCTTATTTTTAAACACACAGTGTTAACTGAAAAGCTGTAATATTCTATTGTAGTAGATGTCCCCTCTATAAAGAGGAGACATCTACATGAAACGGGGGTGAGTCGGTCTGTAATCAAGTTTTGAAGAACATCAGCAAGTCTGAGGTCGATTGTACTCAATCCTTTTGGCATATGAATATAAACTGGTTCTGAGCACTTAATCCGTCTCCTTCTTTTCGGGGAATCTTGTGAGAAGGACTGGGCCCACCTTCCTCACAAGATTCACCCATTTGTTTCCTTGTTGATTTCGTAGATGTATGGTAAGTTCTTCTCAGCATTTTGGGTGGATTTAACAGTATTGCCTCTGGCATTCTTTGCTTTACAAGTACTCTGTTTCATTGCTTTTTGAGTTTGTTTCTCATCGGTGAATGAGAGTGTTGTGTGCGTTAGCACTTCTGATAACAGAGGCAGGTGCTGGACGTCCCCATCAGGAGGATAGGGTCCTGGTCCTCTAACAGAAGAACATCCATTATTTCATTTCTCAGATTTGTAATTCTAATTCGTTGTTTTCATTTTAAAGTACTGTAATGATATAACATAGTATGCTACAACTTTTTGATGCTTTTCAGGTTTTAAGTACATACAGTACGCATTGCCTTTGAAATAAAAGGACTTTCCCTGGTCGATAATTAATGTGGCACTTGAATGTTAATTCACAACAATTCAACTAGCCAACATTTTGGCGCCGTTGCCGGGGAAGGCAACTAAAGAACTCTAAAAGCATTAATGGTTTCTTTGTGAAAATAACAGGTGTATGAGAGGGCGCAAGAAACCTAATTTTACAGGCGGCAAAGGAGGGAGGAAGACTTTCATAGACGAAATCATTTCCAAAGCTGAGACATCACAGCGGACAAGTTCCCGGAGACCCCAGATCCAACATTCCTCACAGATAGACCATCAGACGGAGGAAGTGATGGGACCTGAGAGGAAGCTGGAAGCACCAGAATATTCTGAAGAACCGGAAGTGGAATCCGAGGGAACAGAAGGCACAGAAGACAAGGCGAGCGATTCAGGGAAAATCCTGATGGAGGATAACAGAGCAGAGGGGAGAGGGGAAACCTCGCTCTCTACCCTGGAATTCCCTATCGGAGAACTTCCGAGAGGAACAACCCCCATGAAAAACATTCCACTCTCGGCGTTGCCCAATTTCCATGGATTGTCCTCTGAAGATCCAGACGAATTCCTTTTCGAATTCGACATACTGTGCAGAAGCTATGATTACATAAACCCTAATCAGAAGCTGAAACTGTTTCCAGCGACATTAAAAGGGAACGCATTAAGGTGGTTTATGAGCTTGGGAGCTCAGGCGATCACCACATGGGACCAAATGAAAGAGGGATTTCTGGCTAAATATCAAGACTACTGTCGGACAAGAGAGAGGAAGGAAGAACTGTTCAAAATGGTCCAGAAAGAGGACGAGAATTTAGAAGATTTCGTGGAAAGATTACAGTATAATTTGCAGCGGTCTGACCATCCTAACATGAGCAAAGATATTTTGAAGACCATACTGCTAAGAGGAGTAAGAGACGACTGCTTAGACATGCTGAACATGCTTGGAAAAGGGGACATTTCTAAGGAACCGTTTGAAGAAATTGTTAGGCTCTGTATGCGATGTTCAAGAGGAGCGGCAGGCAGATCAAAAGGAAAAGAAAATGTGTATTCAAGGGTTCAAAAGTCAGCCAGTGGGGGAGCAACAAGAGCAGAGATAGGTAACTTATTAGAAGAATTTAAAACTGAAATGCTAAGTTCTTTTGCTTCACAGATTGACTCTCTGCAGGTCAAGAAGAAACAGGCAGAAGTAGAAGCTGCCCTGGCGATTTTCTGTTCAAAATGCAGAGAGAAACATCCACTCAGAGAATGCCCACTGGACAGGATGCCCATATGCACAATTTGCGAGAAGGATCATGAAACACAACAATGCCCCTCTTTGCCTGGAATCAAGGCAGCACTGCAAACAACCGAAGAAGAAGCTGAAGCAGTGTATCTAATGACTCAAAGGAGGCAATGGCCGTAAAGACAAGGTACGAGCCCTAGTACAACATTTAATCGTTGGAATAATAGTTCTCCTTTTTACCCACCCATGAATCACATGCAGTACCCACCCTTCAACACAATGAACTTTCCACTCATGCAACAACCCTTTCCTGACCCGACTATGTGGAACCCT